>CATIWR010253053.1:0-116856 GCA_949677035.1 Omphalea diandra
AGTCTTCTTGGCGTTTGTCATCTTCACAATAATTGATAGGAATTGCCCTTCATCAGGTGGCACAGACATAATGCTCCTGCATTAACATTCAAAATTTCGAACATTATTCATATACTATATACACATTTTTAATAAATCTAATTAATTATTTTGAAATAAATAATCATGTGCTCTGAACTAATTATAATGGACCATATACACATGTATACTACTTACCTGTCAGGATACTTGTCTACTGTAGCATCCCGTATATTTTTGAGTTGCTCATGCTCTCTAGGATATACACTGGTTTCATAGATGTACTGCCACAAAATTTTCAATTCTTTGAAGCAGTAAACAAAATTTAATACACACCCATACACACACACACACACGCGCAGGGGTGAGCAAAAACAGGACCGAACCGAATTGATTTGGTTCGGTTCGATTTGATATTTTAATAAAATCGATTTGTTCGGTTATAATTTTAAAAAATTTTGATTTTCGGTTTTCGGTTCTGTTTTTTAGATATAAAACCAAAAAACCAAATTAACCGAAATAATAAATAAATCAAACCAATTTAAATCCAACCAAATTTAAAAAATATATAATTTAATTAAAACAAACCGAATCAAACTGAACTTTTTATAAGATCAGTTTGGTTTGATTTATAGACATATAAATTTTGATTTAATCAATTTGGTTAATTCAGTTTTTTCAAAAAATTCGGTTCGGTTCAGTTACAAATATAAAAAATTCGATTTATTTAAATTTGGTAAAAAACCAAACCAAGCCGCCGGTTTGCACACCTATATATATATATATATATATATATATATATATATATATATATGCACACACATTTGTATCATCTTAATGACTGCAAGAAATGAGAAAATAATGAACTGCAGTAAGAACTCATTAATCTTCTATTGTTTATAATTAGAGATCCAACTGGGCATAAAGTTAAACTCCATTTTCCCATATTTGCAGCACAAATATATACACTGCCAAAGATTTTATAGAAAGTTATTTGACAAGACTATGATATTCAGCTCATCTAACTCATCATTTTTGAAAAAGACAAAGAACCCAAGTCAGGTACGAGCATCTAACCTTGTTCAGAGCTTGGCTCTGGAGGATTCCTTTAGGGGGTAAGAACGCCATGTCCAGCAACTTCGATCTGGCTTTTGAAGTTGAACAAACAGTGACATATATACCCTACTTTGCATTAATCATTTTAATATCACTGCGTGTCATCGCACTCATAAACAAACTGACAAATGGAGCCCACCATTAGTTTTCAAAGTGGACGTAGAGAATTCTTTAGTGAAAATTAAAAGACCAGATTATTTATTACATGCTTTTTGCAAAGACTAAAAAATCTATTAAACTACATAAAAATTATTATTTATTATTAAAATAATAATTAATTAAAAATAAAAATAATTACATTAAATTAATAAATTGTCTGATAATATACTATTATTAAATTCATTAATATAGAAATTATTAATAAAAAGTTTTGTATCTAAAAAATAAATTTTACTATAAGGCCTTTCTAAGAACCAAAAATCCCTTCGCCACTGGGCCAAAGGCCTTTCGGTGAATTATATAACTTTGATGAGTGTAATGATTTTGTAAATATTGATTTAATTAATTTATAATTATAAATAAATCTTTTTACATCATAAATATTATAAAAATTTAAATAAACATTTAATTCACACTTACGGTGAGTTAATCATTTTTAATAAAATTAAATTATAATATTTTAAAACAGTAAACACTGTTAAAGAATTTATAAAAATAATCCTTATCTTACAAAATAAATTAAAAAATTAAATAAAAAATGTAACTACTTTAGACCATAAAAATCATTAAAAATAAATATATATAAAAATTATAAATAATAATATATAAAAATTAAAATCTAAACTTAAAAGATAATAAATTTCTCTTTCTTAAAAAAACATTACTTCACATCCTCAAAATATAGTAATATATCCATACATAAGTTATAATAGATTATGTAAATTTAATATATGCATATTTGTAATCTTCTAGTATGGAGGTAAAAAAGTATTGATTTAATTATCTTTACTTGAATTATATATATATATATATATATATATATATATATATATATATATATTGTTATGCATATATTTTTTTCAACTCAAAGTATCCCAGGGAGACGCAATAGCCATAATGATTTGGTTTTGTCATGAAGATTATTTATACAGTCAAAATATTAAAGAAAATAAATTAATAATTTCAAAATTTTTAAATACTTTAAAATAAATGCATACCTGAGTCAAATTTTTTTTTTTTCTTTCTCTTTTCACCTTTCATGTTTCATTATCCATAGAAAGATTCAAAGGAGATAAGCAAATTATATGAAGCTTTGGAAAAAAAAAAAAGATTATTGACGCAAAAAATTTAATATATAGTATGCACGTTGAAAAAAGAAACAAGTATTGAGATTTTGAGGTGAATTTTGATTTTTATTTGTAAAGAATTAGTTTAATTAGTTTTACTAAATTTTTAATTCAACTATTTAATGTATACCTCTTCATAAGTCATACTTAATTGGATATAAATATGTTTTTATTAAAATTAATAGTTTTAATATATTTTAAAAAAATTATACTATAAATTATTGTTGCATAAGAAATATCATTTATTAAAATGTTTTTTAAAAATTTAAAATCTTATCATTTATCATTTTGTAAAATACATCAAAACAAAAAAAAAATGAAAATTTTAATGGCAAAGTAAAAAAAGAAAGGGTTTTAATTACATTATATTTATGTCATATATATAATTACTATTGGGTAATTAGTGGTGAATTAGGAATTAAAATGGGAAATAATTATTGTGTTGACTTTTCACTTCAAAATAATTATTCTTTTTTTGCTGTCATATCGTTCACAATGATTTTTTTTTAATCAACCATGAAAATATTATTGCATAAAAGATAAAAAAAAGTATGGGAAATTAAAAGTCCAAAATAAATTGGACTTAGCTCAAATATAATATAAGTCCAGTACAACAAAGAAATTCGAACCTATCAGTAAATCCAATATGTCTAAGAAATGAAAGAAGCATAGTTAACTGTCGTCATAGTTGAGCCATTTTCACCACTACAAATCTCAATTTAAAGCACTTAATTATAAAAATTAAACTTTAGGATGTATATGTAAACTAGGATTTAATGGCTAAAGCATGCATTTGAAGATCTATCATAGGGAAAGAGGAATGAAAATATACCCCTATGGCCATAGATGCTCTACCACCTTTAATGGCATCATCATCATTAGAGTAGAATTTCTAAGTAAAAAAGCTGTTAATTTTAGATCAAAACAAACATTTCAGTTAAAATTCTTCGTCCCTTTTATACCATCATAGGAGGATAAACAGGTGCAGATAAATGAGCTTTTGAACTTAGATCTACCCAACAAAAGAAATCCCAAGTAAGGGGATGAAGCAAAACCCTAAATGGAAAATAAAAGAGACAAAGAAAATATAAGGATTTATTATTCATGGTTGTAAGTAGAAATAAATAAATGAGAAAAAGAACACAAAAAACAGGAAGAGACTGTTCGGACTAAAGTGGTTGGCAACAATCCTACAAAGCACAAATTCAGTAGAACTATAGCTGGTAGCAAGAAAGAGGAAAAAGAGAGAGTGAAGAAAAATAATAGTTAAGTGCAATTAGATTATTAAATAATTAAAAATAATTATTTTTATATTTTAATTAATTTTATATAAAATATAAATAGTATAATAATAAATATAAAGTTAATATTAATAAAAAATTTCAAACACGAAATTTTATATTTTAAATACTAAAAAGCTAACTTTAAACATTCAGTTATATTTTTTAAATATTAAATTTTAAATTTTAAATTTTAAATTAAAGTACTGAATATTGATATTTACTGACCGTAATGTTAATGAGTAAATGTCAAACTAAATATACACTTAATTGAACATCACATATAAAAGGGAACCGGTAATTTATTACTTTTACTTAATAATTCAATTGCAACTTTTTTTGTTTTGGTAAAAATAATTTAGATTATGCTTTATTTTTTAAGAAAATATATTACATTTTATTTGTTTTGAGAAAGTGAAGAAAAATATAATTAAAGTTAATTCCTTTATTTAATTAACAAAAAAGATAAAGAAAAAATAAAATTTTTAATTAGGTTTTAGGAACAACAAATATTTGTCTTTATTTTAAGAAAGATTGATAGAAATAAAAATTAATAAATGCGAAAATTTTGAATTATAAAAGTATCTTTACTTTTTCAAAATCAGCTATTTTTATAATAATAAAATTACAACGATAAATTCATATTTGATTGTCTTATTTCTCTTACAAATGTATTTTAAATTCCTCTCTTGCATGAATAGAATATTTAGATAATAAAAAGAAAATTAAAATTATTTTTTCTTGTTCTTTATTATCTTTATTTAATTTTTTTCTCTATATAATTAATGCACTAAATAAATAAAGGGTAAGAGAATTGTATATTTCCATCACAATTCACGCGAAATTATGTATTTAGCTTACAAAAGAGTGTTTGTAGAGATTACATGTTACAAAAGCAATTAACTTGATCAACATGGAATTGGCTTATTCGTTGATTAACCTGGATAGGCACAACTATTTTTTTAAATAATTTTAAGCTTTGATTTAGACAAAGAAATATTCAACTCATTTAAACTCGTGAACAACTTATTTACAAACTCGTGTTAGATTTATTTAGTAGACTCAATTGTTGACTCAAAAATAAACTTGTTTAAATAGCATAATTATGTTAATAATATTTAATTATGATTTTATTAGACTTATTTAAATTTGTGAATAACTTATTTCAATTTATATTTTTCAATATTTATAATTCAGAATTATAAAACAACACTTAAAAATTATATGTTTTATTATATAAGTGATTAAAAAGATATATTACTTAGTATATTAAAATTTGTAAAACAAATATTATAATTTTATTAAATTTATGAAAAATTTTAGTTATTATTTAATATTATTAAAAATAGTAAAGCTGAATTGACAATATTTGAATAAAATGGTATTTGCTCAGTTAATAAACTAACCAAGTTCAAATCAAAATTTTAGACTTATTTACTACATAAATAAAGTTTAAACTAGTTGAAACTCAGTTTGACTCAATTCTTTTATATTCCTATTTAAATCACATATCACGACTCAGATAAAATTTTACTTTAAAAATTATGAATCTATCAATGCGTGAAAGTATTGATTTCTTCTTCTTTTTCTTTTTTGGGAAAGAAAATATTGATTTCATGTGTAATAGTAGAAGTATAAATTTGAATATGTAAATAATTGTAGGCTTCTAGAATGTTTTTGGGCCGAAACGATCTCGTCCGATCCTTAGGTATTGGACTTTCAAGTTTCTGGACGTGGCCGTTTTTCTAGGGTTATAATAGCACGGCTTAAGAATCAAAACCCAGAACCACAATCACCCTGTTTCCATTCGTGCAATCCGTACAATTCTTAAAATCCCTATTATACCCTTGTCGTTGATGTGTTTCTGCAACTGGGCGCGTTTACTTGACTGGAAAGGCTTCCGCTTTAGACAGAGTAATTGGGGGTTTTGCAGATAATTGGATTTTGAATCTAGAAATGGTGAAAAAATCAGGGGATGATGATGAGTCTTTATCATCAGTTCCTCCTTTCCTCAAAAAATGCTATGAAATGGTAGATGATGACTCCACTAATTCAACTATCTCATGGGGTTCAAATAATGACAGTTTCATTATATGGGATATGGCTCAATTCTCTGTTCAATTGCTGCCCAACTACTTCAAGCACAGCAATTCTTCTAGCTTTATCAGGCAGCTTAATATCTATGTGAGTTTCCCTTTTCTTTCTTTAAGAAAATATCTATTTGTTTGGTTTATTTAATGGATAGGTTCTGTTATCCTTGATTCTTAAGTTGTTTTTTTTTTTGTTTTAACTGTTTTCTAGCTGTGTGGTTTGATGTCTGAAGCTTGGATTCGTGATTGATTTTCTATATGGGTGTTTTAAAGTTCGTCTTTTGATGTAACGTATGTGTCTTTTCTGCAATTTTGTTCTAATTAGAGTGAGAATACGAATTTTATGGTGTATAAGTTGGTGAGAATTATGTTATTGTTTTCTGGTCTTGCTAGACCCGAACTAAAGATTGCATTCTTTTATTATAGAATTGGTAGCTTGAGTTGCTTCACTTCCATGGTGCATTTTAATATTGGATCCTAGTGTTGAAGATGTATCCCTTATAGGAATGCATTAAGAACTTATACTCCTGATGCAACACCTGATCCTAGTGAGATACGAAGACATTGTCTTTTAACTATTATTTAGATTTTGGGGTGAATGGCATTGTTGTTCATGAATTTTCAGTCAAGGGCCTTCCTTCAGTGCTTATGATCATGTTCATAGAGCATTTCCCTTCAATGTTGTGGAAAGGAATGGGTTGGGGTGCCCTTCTCCAGCCATCTAAAGACTCATTTCTGAAGGAATCAATTTTTCGCTGAACTGTGCTTAGTCAGATATCTTAACATTGCTTGCTGTGTGTCTTCTATTTAAACAGTCTGATATCTCAAATTCTATAGCCTTTACTTTTTCTTTCATTCGTAGGTTCTTTTGTGACTACTAATTTCAGTCGGTTTAATTAATGTTTTATGATCAGTTTTGTGATATTTGCTTCTTTTTTGGTTTTTTGTTTTTGCTTGTTGGGGGGTCCCTTAGGGAAACCAGGCTGTGAAGGATGGAATAGGCAAACAAGTGTGAAAGCTAACTCATATTTGGTTAGAATTCTGATGCAGATCCATCCAACTGTGTCTGTATGCATTCAAGTGTGCTATATTTGTGTTAACTGATGTTATAAAGATTTTTTTTTTTTTTTTTTTGGCAAAATATGTATGACAAGAATTTTCCTTATTGAACCTCTAAGATTCTTTCTACTATGTATTTTCACATGCAAATACATTGACTACTTCCCAGCCCGGCCTGGCCCCAATCTCCTCGTTCTGAATGCCAGTACTGGACATTTTTTTTTTCTGGGTACTAGGTACTAGTGGACTCATTTTGGTGCACTCAGTTTTAGGGATCAGCTAGAGTGGTGGAGGGGTGGGATGGGACCAGGGAAGTCCTTGATTGCCAACAGAAAAGAAAAATTTTGATATTACATTGGATGCAATGCAGATTTTGTGTTAAATGGTGTTTGTTAACATGTGATATGATGGTGATTTGCGATTAAGTACTTAAGTTGAGGTTGGTCCTGCTAAAATATTGGATTATGCTTACACTTTGATCTTTTGGTTTCCGCACTTCTCACCATGGTCATGAAATACTGTGCAAAATATAATTTATATTCTGCATTTAAGCATATGAGAATTGTAGTACTTTATGTTGGTATTTATCTTCCAAAACTTCTAGAATTTTGAACTGAAGAAAAAATGATCATGATATTAATCACTATAATTTTTCTTTCTAATGCCGTTAGGGGTCTACTCTGTTGATTATGATATGCCATGTCTGATTGCATGAATTAAAATTAACATTCTGGTAATCAAGATTCAGTAACAGTAAACATTTTTCAGGGCTTCAGAAAAATTGATACAGATCGTTGGGAATTTGCTAATGATGGATTTATCAGAGGTCAAAAACATTTGTTGAAGAATATCTTAAGAAGGAAACATCCTCAGGGTGCAGAAAATCGGAAGTCATTGAAGCAGCTGGAAAGCATCGAGCCTTGTGAGAAAATTGAACATGAGGGGCTGTGGAAGGAAATTGAAAATCTGAAAACTGACAAAAATGCACTAATGCAGGAGTTAATTAAACTTAGGCAGTGCCAAGAAAGTGCTGATAATAAATTGCTTGTCTTGAGAGATCGTGTTCAAGGAATGGAAAAAAACCAGCAGCAGATGCTGTCATTTTTAGTTATGGTCATGCAAAGTCCAGGATTTGTGGCTCAGCTACTTCACCCAAAAGAAAATAACTGGCGAATGGCTGAACCTGGAAGCATTATAGAACAAGATGCAGAAGAGGAACAATTAGCTTCTGATGCAATGATAATAAGGTATCAGCCACCACAAATGGATGAGATTCCTTCACCTATGGTTTCAGAAAAACCCCAAGAGTCAAACCCTTTTCCTGATGGGATAAAAGATTCTTTCTTGAGTCCTGATTTTATGAAATGGCTTATGGATGAGAATTTATCTTTTGAAAGTCATGCCCCATTTGTCTTACCAGAATTACCGGATGATGGTTCATGGGAACAGTTTCTTTTAGGGAGTCCATCCTTACAGAAGAGTGAAGATACTAAAAAAGATGGAGGGCCTATTGATTCTGAAAATGAAATTGGAACAGCAGCGTCTGGAACACATGTTGACCAGTTGGATGGATCTGAAAACTTTGGATTTTTAATAGAAGAAATAGGTAAATCACAGAGCTTGGAGAACAAAACCTGTCACAGGCATCATCCAGAGAAGTCTCAGAACTTGGAAATCCTAACCAATCAAATGGCTCATTTGGCATCAGAAACCAACTGAAACAATGGATTATAAATACAACAGTACCTAGAAAATTATATAGATATTTTTGGCTCTCTTTTTTGTCAAAGCAATTTAAGTCGGTTCTCTTTTCTCCTTCTACTTGTACTTCATCATCTTCTTGCTCTTGCCAACCTACAGAGGCATAATTTTGATGGGTGTCATCTTATTGATTTGGTAATAGTTACTTTATTGAATTCACATCTGTTGATCATTTTTATTTGTTTCATTGATAATGTAGTGCCATGATATCTTTGCAACACTTTCTGCGAGGGACGGCAGGTCAGAGTTTTGCTTCACGAGAATTTTATATATATATATATATATATATATATATATATATATATATATTCTCCTTTTGTGCTTTTGACCTGTGTAAGGATAGGTAGTTAACAATTGCAGTGAAACAACATTTATATGCCAATTCAACTCTCAGTTTGCTTCATAGATTCTGTAGCCTAATCGTGTGGTATACTCATGGATACTTAGTAATCTCTAGCTCACTCTCTTCCATTTGTAAAAATGTGGAAGTGCGAGTGGGTATGTATGGTCATGTTTGCTATTGATGAGCCATCTTTCGGATCAGATTGTGCAGAGATTAAGGCTCTATTTTTTTCGTGAAAAAGAAACGCTTTTTTTTACATTTTCCTTTATTTGATGCATTTAAAAAATTATTTAATATAAAATATTTTCTTAATCAAAAGCATAAGTCATTTATCAGATTTTGACAAATTTATTCAAATAAAAAATAAATTATATAAACACAAATATTTATTATTATTGCTCATTTTTTACTATTTACATTAAACAATAAATATTATAAATATGAAATATTTATAGCCTAAATTTTATTACAATCTTATAAATTAAAAAAATTAATATTTTTTGTAGTGTTTTTTTTAAATACTAGAAAATATATTATCAGAAAATATTTTTTGCAATAAATTATTTTAGTGAAACAAACAAAGTTTAATAGATTTTTTTTTTTTCCAAAACAGATAGGTATGCTAAATTACACTGATGTATTTTTTGGTTAATATAAGAACGACATGTGGGAAGGACATTGATACGCAAGCATTTTACTATTTGATTTTTTCCAGATGATATAAAATTCTCAAATATATATATATATATATATATATATATATATATATATATATATAAGAATTAATAATGTTAGAACCATGAAATTTTATTAATTTAGAGAGGTATTAATTAATCAATAAATTATTAATTTCTTAATTTAAAGAGCGTTTTTTGATTCAGCGAACATAAAAATCATTGTTTTTCATTAATGTATATATCATATTCTTTGATTTAATATAAAAAATAAAATTCATTGTACATATATATTTATGAAAATAAGTAAATAATGTTCATTGTTTTATAATTAAATAATATTCATTATATTGACTAATCAAATAATGTTCGCCATATAATGTGAGTGCAAGTCACTTGCATCTATGGTTTTATCGTGCTAGAATTAAATGCATTCAACATATAATGATGAAAGTAATCACTACATAAACAAGTTAAAAAATTCTTAAAATCATAATTAACAATGGCTTCTCATTTAAAAAGTGTTCATAAATCAACTGTAACATATCATCTAAAAGGTATTCATAAATCAATCATGACAGATCAAATACCTAAAGCATTATGAGCATAAAAGAAATCAACCATATATTTTAGACAATACAAACAAGAATAGAATTATATTTTACTAAATTATCTTAATTATGTTTGTAATTTATAGAATTATTAATTTATGAATTGATGGAACTATAGATTTATATAAGGGTCTTTAGAAAAATTATTATCTTATTAATTTATCAAAATTATTAATTTAGCGAATTAATTCAAGTTGAACAGAAAATTAGTATTTTGGAGAGTTTATTAATTTATCAAATATCAATTTATAGATGATTTACTCTCTCTCTCTCTCTCTCTCTCTCTCTCTCTCTCTCTCTCTCTCTCTCTCTCTCTCTCTATATATATATATATATATATATATATCAGTTTAGTTGTGTTTCTTTGTTGTACTTATTCAAAAAATTATGAGCAGAGCGCTAGCTGTATCAGCTAGTGCAGTATTTGATTGTCTTTAACAATAAAAACAAGAAGACTCCGAAAATTCTTTTGTTTTTTTGGATTAAGTGAAGACTTCAAATTTTTCTCCACTAAAAGGAATAGTATAATGTATCGTCTGAGGACTTCCGAGGCCACCGTGCTCTTGACGAAACAAATTTATGGGTTGTTGTTAGTTGTCACCTCCATTGCTATGATGTCACCTCCATAGCTATGATCTTTTCTTTTAGCATTTTTATCATTTATTTTCAAAATCCGTTTGAATGAGTGTATTACATTGATAAAATTAAAAATTAATTGATGATTTAATTTGAAATTTTAATTTATTAAAAATTAATTTAAAATAATTACAATAAAAACTAGTGCAATATTTGATTGTCTTTAAAAATAAAAATAAGAAGACTCCGAAAATTCTTTTGTTTTTTTGGACCAAGTGAAGACTCCAAATTCTTCTCCACTAAAAAGAATAGTATCATGTACCGTCTGAGGACTTCCAAGGCCACCGTGCTCTTGACGAAACGAATTTATGGGTTGTTAGTTGTCACCTCCATAGCTATGATGTTACCTTCATAGCTATGATCTTTTCTTTCAGCATTTTTATCATCTAGTTTCAAGATCCATTTGAATGAGTATACTACATTGATAAAATTAAAAATTAATCGATGATTTAATTTGAAATTTTAATTTATTAAAAATTAATTTAAAATAATTACAATAAAAACTAGTGCAGTATTTGATTGCCTTTAACAACAAAAATAAGAAAACTCTGAAAATTCTTTTGTTTTTTTGGATCAAGTGAAGACTCCAAATTCTTCTCCACTAAAAAGAATAATATAATGTACCGTTTGAGGACTTCCAAGGCCTCCGTGCTCTTGACGAAACAAATTTATGGGGTTGTTGTTAGTTGTCACCTCTATGGCTATGATATCACCTCCATAGCTATGATCTTTTCTTTCAGCATTCTTATCATTTATTTTCAAAATCCATTTGAATGAGTATATTACATTGATAAAATTAAAAATTAATCGAACATTTAATTTGAAATTTTAATTTATTAAAAATTAATTTAAAATAATTACAATAAAAACTAGTGTAGTATTTGATTGTCTTTAACAATAAAAATAAGAAGACTGCGAAAATTCTTTTGTTTTTTTGGATCAAGTGAAGACTCCAAATTCTTCTCCACTAAAAGGAATAGTATAATGTACCGTCTGAGAACTTCCAAGGCCATCGTGCTCTTGACGAAACAAATTTATGGGTTGTTGTTAGTTGTCACCTCCATAGCTATGATGTCACCTCCATAGCTATGATCTTTTCTTTCAGAATTTTTATCATCTATTTTCAAAATCCATTTGAGTGAGTATATTACATTGATAAAATTAAAAATTAATCAATGATTTAATTTGAAATTTTAATTTATTAAAAATTAATTTAAAATAATTATAATAAAAACTAGTGTAGTATTTGATAGTCTTTAACAATAAAAATAAGAAGGTTGTGAAAATTCTTTTGTTTTTTTGGATCAAGTGAAGACTCCAAATTCTTCTCCACTAAAAAGAATAGTAATGTACCGTTTGATGACTTCCAAGGCCACCGTGCTCTTGACGAAACGAATTTATGGATTGTTGTTAGTTGTCACCTCCATAGCTGTGATGTCATCTCTATAGCTATGATCTTTTCTTTCAGCATGTTTATCATTTATTTTCAAAATCCGTTTGAATGAGTATACTACATTGATAAAATTGAAAATTAATCGATGATTTAATTTGAAATTTTAATTTATTAAAAATTAATTTAAAATAATTACAATAAAAACTAGTGCAGTATTTGATTGTCTTTAACAATAAAATAAGAAGACTCTGAAAATTCTTTTGTTTTTTTTTGGATCAAGTGAAGACTCCAAATTCTTCTCCACTAAAAAGAATAGTATAATGTACCGTCTGAGGACTTCCAAGGCCACCGTGCTCTTGACGAAACAAAGCTATGGGTTGTTGTTAGTTGCCACCTCCATAGTTATGATGTCACATCCATAGCTATGATCTTTTCTTTCAGCATTCTTTTCATTTATTTTCAAAATTCGTTTGAATGAGTATATTACATTGATAAAATTAAAAATTAATCAAACATTTAATTTGAAATTTTAATTTATTAAAAATTAATTTAAAATAATTACAATAAAAACTAGTGCAATATTTGATTGTCTTTAATAATAAAAATAAGAAGACTTCAAAAATTCTTTTGTTTTTTTGGATCAAGTGAAGACTGCAAATTCTTCTCCACTAAAAGGAATAGTATAATGTACCGTCTGAGGACTTCCAAGGCCACCATGCTCTTGACGAAACGAATTTATGGGTTGCTGTTAGTTGTCACCTCCATAGCTATGATCTTTTCTTTCAGAATTCTTATCATCTATTTTCAAAATCCATTTGAGTGAGTATGTTACATTGATAAAATTAAAAATTAATCAATGATTTAATTTGAAATTTTAATTTATTAAAAATTAATTTAAAATAATTACAATAAAAACTAGTGCAGTATTTGATTGTCTTTAACAATAAAAATAAGAAGACTCCGAAAATTCTTTTGTTTTTTTGGATCAAGTGAAGACTCCAAATTCTTCTCCACTAAAAAGAATAGTATAATGTATCGTCTGAGGACTTCCAAGGCCACCGTGCTCTTGACGAAACGAATTTATGGGTTGTTAGTTGTCACCTCCATAGCTATGATCTTTTCTTTCAGCATTTTTATCATCTAGTTTCAAAATCTATTTGAATGAGTATACTACATTGATAAAATTAAAAATTATTCGATGATTTAATTTGAAATTTTAATTTATTAAAAATTAATTTAAAATAATTACAATAAAAACTAGTGTAGTGTTTGATTGTCTTTAACAATAAAAATAAGAAGACTTCGAAAATTCTTTTGTTTTTTTGGATCAAGTGAAGACTCCAAATTCTTCTCCACTAAAAAGAATAGTATAATGTACCATCTGAGGACTTCCAAGGCCACCGTGCTCTTGAAGAAACAAATTTATGGGTTGTTGCTAGTTGTCACCTTCATAGCTTTGATGTCACCTCCATAGCTATGATCTTTTCTTTCAGCATTTTTATCATCTATTTTCAAAATCCGTTTGAATGAGTATATTATATTGATAAAATTAAAAATTAATCGATGATAAATTTTAATTTATTAAAAATTAATGTAAAATAATTACAATATAAACTAGTGCAATATTTGATTGTCTTTAACAATAAAAATAAAAAGACTCCGAAAATTCTTTTGTTTTTTTGGATCAAGTGAAGACTCCAAATTCTTCTCCACTAAAAAGAATAGTATAATGTACCATCTGAGGACTTCCAAGGCTACCATGCTCTTGACAAAACAAATTTATGGGTCATTGTTAGTTGTCACCTCCATAGCTATGATATTTTCTTTCAGCATTCTTATCATCTATTTTCAAAATCCGTTTGAGTGAGTATATTACATTGATAAAATTAAAAATTAATTGAACATTTAATTTGAAATTTTAATTTATTAAAAATTAATTTAAAATAATTACAATAAAAACTAGTGCAGTATTTGATTGTCTTTAACAATAAAATAAGAAGACTCTGAAAATTCTTTTGTTTTTTTGGATCAAGTGAAGACTCCAAATTCTTCTCCACTAAAAAAAATAGTATAATGTACCATTTGAGGACTTCCAAGGCCACCGTGCTCTTGACGAAACGAATTTATGAGTTGTTGTTAGTTGTCACCTCGATAGCTATGATGTCACATCCACAGCTATGATCTTTTCTTTCAGTATTCTTATCATCTATTTTCAAAATCCGTTTGAATGAGTATATTATATTGATAAAATTAAAAATTAATCGATGATTTAATTTGAAATTTTAATTTATTAAAAATTAATTTAAAATAATTACAAATGTTAAAAATTAAAACAAACTAAAATTAAGTTAATTAAAAATTATAAAATATTTTATCTTTTTTAATTTTTTAAAATATTAATTAAATTAAATTAATTAATTCGTAACTAACCAGCCCACCAATCCGGTTTTTTTTATTAAAATGTTCACATAATAAAAACCTAAAAGGGACCAAATAATATAACGCACAAAGTAAAGAAAATTAATAATTATTCTGACTGGTTTACGAAACTCTTTCTCTCTTTAAATAAAGATGTAGCACCTCCAAATAAGTAAGGGCATCCTCAAACTTTTTAAAACGTATTTTTTTTTACATATTTTATTCTAATTATAAATATTATTAATTTACCTTTTCAACTTCTGAAAACTCTACATCTATAATCTGTAATTTATTTGCGAGGATTAGAATATAGGGATCCCAAAAATCTATTTAAATATTTTTAAATGCTCAAAATAAAAAAAAAATAAGACAGTGTATACAATCGTTATTTTTAACTATAAACTATACATTTTTTGATTGAAATTTGTATTGTATTAGTTTAAAAAATATGAAGTCATACCCATAATTTATGATTGATTATAAAAATTATAATTTAGCGAATCTCAAACACCTATAAAAAAAAGGTTTAAATGCTCAAAATGGAAGTATAGATTATATATTTTTCGATTGAAATATGTAACGCGCTAATTTTAAAAATATAAAGTTAGTAAATACTAAGAATGAAAAAATAAGATAATGCATACAATCATTGTTTTTAGTCATAGATTATTTACTATTTTATAAGAATGAAAAAAATAAGATAATGCATACAATCATTATTTTTAGTCATAGATTATTTACTATTTTATTAAAATTCATAATTTTTTAAATATACAGCTATATCCATAATATGTGATTCTATTGCCAAATTAAGATATAGAAAATCACAAACACCTATATAAATATTTCTAAATATTCAAAATGAAAAAATATGATAGTGCATATCATTCCTATTTTTAGACATAGGTTATAAATTTTTTAATCGAAATTTATATTGCACTAATTTTAAAGATATAGAATCACACTCATAATTAATTGCCAAAATTAGGATACAAGAGAATATCAGACACCAATAAAATTATTTTTAAATACTTAGAATAAAAAAATAAGACAATATATATAATTGCTATTTTATCCATAGATTAAAAACTGTTCAATCAAAATTTGTATCACAGTGGTTCTAAAAATATGGAGACATGTCTATAATCTGTGATTGACTATCAAAATTATAATATAAGAGAATCTTATATACATATAAAAAAATTTCTAAATGCTCACAATAAAAAAAATAAGACAATGCATTTGATTGTTGTTTTTAGCCATAGACTATACACTTTTTTATTGAAATTTATGTCGCACTAGTTTTTAAAAATATAAAATTATGTCCATAATTTGTAATTGATTGTCTAAATTAGGATATATGGGATTCAAGACACCTATAAAAATATTTTTAAATGCTCAGAATAAAAAACAAAAGATAATGTATACTATTGTTATTTTTAGTGATAGATCCTACACTTTTTGGTAAAAATCGGTAAAAATTTATACCACATTGATTTTAAAAGTTTAGAGCCAGGTCTATAATTTGTGCTTAATTATTAGAATTGTGATATGAGAGATTCTAAATACTAATATAAATATTTTAAATGCTTCGAATGAAAAAAATAATACAGTACATATGATCATTATTTTTAGTAATAGACTATATTTTTTTATCAAAATTTGCACTGCACTGATTTTAAATATATATAGTCATTCTCATAATCTATAATTGGTTGCCAAAATTAGCATATAAAAGATCTTAGATGCTTATAAAAATATTTCTAAATGTTCATAATGGAAAAACAAAACAATGCATAAAATCACTATTTTTAACCAAAGATTATACACTTTTTAATCAAAACAAATACCACACTAATTTTCCAAATATAGAGTAACATTCATAATTAATAGTTTATTGTGAGAATTAGGATACATGGGATCTAAATACCTATATAAATATTTTAAATACTCAATGAAAAAAAATAAAATAAGATACATTTTTTTTTATCAAAATTTATGTTGCATTGATTTTAAAATATAGAGTTACACCCACAATTGCTTGACAAATAAAAAATATTTATTTAAAACTAAATTTGAGACTAAAATTAATTTTGTATATTAATTGATTGATATTTATTTTCTTTTTAATCAAACACATTTAAAAGACCAAAGAGTTCATATGCAATAAAAAGTACTATCAAATAAAATATCTTACAATTGAGTTACAAGTTATAAAGTTCTGTCAACAAAATTAAAAAATTTTTAAAAAAAGCTACAATAAGATTATTTTTCTATTTTTTAATATTATATATAAAAGTTTTTTAGCATATGCGTTGCGCAAATTTTCATATTTTAGTTTTTTAAAAAATTTTTAGTATTTTTATTTTTATTTAGGTTTTTTAAAAAAAATTAATTATAAAAAATTAAACTTATCAAATATATCAAAATATAATTATTATGATAAAATCTATTTAAAGATTTATTATTATAATATGTTGAAAAGTTATTTAAAATACATGCATATGATTTAGTACAGATGAAAATATTGATATATATTTATTTTATATATTAGTGTTATATATTTATTTGATTGTTTATGGATAAATTGAAAACGCTCGTACAATTGCTTTAGTTAAAACAAATAAAAAAAACCACACATATTACTTTAGCTTGCTAAAAAAAAGTGTTGACTCTTATAGTCAGGTAATTAATGAATGTTATATTGAAACTTTATTTGATTTAATTTTTTTTCTTTATTAACTTTGTATATTATTTTTTATGGAAATTTATAGGTGTAAGTATGAGATAAATAGTTCTCGAATTTTTTCTCCATTAACTTCTCCTATTTAAAAATAAATTTATTAATAGCTTTTATTTTGGACTCCTTTATGTCCATATATTTAATTTCTTCATTTATTTTTATTATAATCTTTTTAAGATTTGATTAATATAAAAAATTTCTAAATTAATGTTTAAGTTAAAAGTATTTTGATGTATTCAAAAATTTTACTTTCAATCCATCTTTTTTATATATAAAAAATATAAATAAGGGAATAAGCTAGTGCAGTTTGATTGTCTTTAACGATAAGTATTAACAATAATAAAAAAAAAAAACTCCAAATTCTTCTCTACTATATATATATATATATATATATATTGATTGAAACTAAAAAGAATAATCTAATGTATTGTCTTAGGACTTCCAAGGCTACCATGTTGTTGATGAAACAAATTGTGCATTGTTTTCTAATTCATATATTTTGGATTGAAGTTTATGTTGTATTATGGATTTGACTTTAAAAATAATGTACATATAGTTATAGAGATTAATATACATATCATTCAATAACAATATACATGCAATAACCAATATACATACATTTCAATATACATACAGTTAAAACTATATGTATATGCAATTCAATATCAATATATATTAGCTCGAGTCTGTAAAAATATAAATATAAATCCATAATATAATTTGTCATTGTTGTCAGTTGTGGCTTCCCTAGCTATGATATTTCATTTCAAGACTCTTATCAACTATTTGTAGAATTTGTTTGAACAAGTCCATTAAACTGATAAAATTAAAAAATAATCAATAATTTAGTTGATTAAAAATTAATTTACTAAAATTCAGTTAAAATTAAAAAGTTAAGCATTAGGTCAAATTAATTTAATTCAAAATTATATTATTTTATAAAAATTTAAAATTATTTTATTTTATGAAAATTTCAATATTAAAATATGTTTTTATTGTGTTATAATATAATAATATTTCTATTTTAAAAATATTTTAAATATTATCTACATTTTTAAAATATCAATTAGATTAATTAATTAAACTAATTAAATTCTAATCAGTCAATCAATCAAGTTTTTGATTGATTTTAAAAATATTGCTATCAACTTTTATATATTACACCACAAAATATTTACATAATAAGAACAGAAGCCACCGAATAATATAATATAAAAAAATTAATAATTATTCTATCGTTTTCCTCAACCAGCAAAAAAAAAATGCCGGCGGAATGGCTTAAAAAATACTCTCTTTGTCTCTCTCTCTCTCTCTCTCTCTCTCTCTCTCTCTCTCTCTCTCTATATATATATATATATATATATATATATATATATATATATATATTCAATATTCTCACTCTCTCTCTATATATATTTATTATACAAATATATGGATTTTTAAAATTATTTAATTAAAAAAAAATAAAACTTATCAAATATATCAAAATATAATAATTATAATAAAATCTATTTAAAATTCATTATTATAATGTGTTGAAAAGCTATTTAAAATACATGTATATGATTTAGTGTGGATGAAAATATTAATATATATTTATTTTATATATTGGTGTTATATATTTATTTGATTGTTTATAGATAAATTGAAAGCACTCATATTATTACTTTAGTTAAAACAAATAAAAAAATCACACATGACTTGAACTTACTAAAAAATAGTGTTAATCTCATAGTCAGGTAATTAATGAATGTTATATTGAAACTTTATTTGGTTTAATTTTGTCTTTATTAATTTTTTATATCATTTTTTATGGTAATTTATAGGTGTAAGTATGAGATAAATAGTTCCCGAATTTTTTCTTCATTAACTTCTCCTATTTAAAAATAAATTTATTAATAGCTTTTATTTTGGACTCCTTATGTCCACATATTTCATTTCTTTGTTTGTTTTTATTATAACCTTTTTAAGATTTGATTAATATATGAAATATCTAAATTAATTTTTAAGTTAAAAGTAATTTGATGTATTCAAAAATTTTACTTTCATTCTATCTTTTCTATATATAAAAAATATAAATATAGGAATAGGCTAGTGCGTATTTGATTGTCTTTAACAATAAAAATAAGAAAACTCCAATTATATATATATATATATATATATATATATATAGGAACTAAAAAGAATAATCTAATGTATTGTCTTAGGACTTCCAAGACGACCGTGTTGTTGGCGAAACAAATTGTGGATTGTTGTCGATTTCGTATATTATGAATTCAAGTTTATGTTGAATTATGAATCTGACTTTAAAAATAATATACATATAATTATAAAAATTATTGTACATGTAATTCAATATCAATGTACATGTAAAAATCAATGTACATGCATTTCAATGTGCATAAAATTAAAACTAAATGTATATTTAGTTCAATATCAATATATATTAGTCTCAATCTATGAAACAATATGAATATAAATCCATGATATAATTTGTTGTTGTTGTCAGTTGCGACCTCTTTGGCTATGATATTTCCTTTCAAGACTCTTATCACTATTTGTAGAATTTGTTTGAATACGTCCATTAAATTGATAAAATTAAAAAATCATCAATAATTTAGTTGATTAAAAATTAATTTACTAAAATTCAGTTAAAATTAAAAATTAATTAAAATTAAAAAGTTAAGCATTTGGTCAGATTAATTTAATTCAAAATTATATTATTTTATAAAAATTTTAAAATTATTTTGTTTTATTTAAAATTTAAATATTAAAATATGTTTCTATTTTGTTGTAATATAATAATATTTTTATTTTGAAAATATTTTAAATATTACCTATATTTTTAAATTTTTAAAATATCAATTAAATTAGATTAATTAATTAAACTAATTAAATTAATAAATTAATCAGTCAATCAATCCAATTTTTGATTGATTTTAAAAATATTGCTATCAACTCTTATATATTGCACTACAAAATATTCACATAATAAGAACAAGAAGCCACCAAATAATATAACATAAAAATATTAATAATTATTATATCATTTTCCTCAACTAGAAAAAAAAATGCCGGCTGAATGGCTTACAAATACTCTCTCTCTCTCTCTCTCTCTCTCTCTCTCTCTATATATATATATATATATATATATATATATATTTAAAATTTTTTAATTATAAAAAATAAAACTTATAAAATATATCAAAATATAATTATTATAATAAAATCTATTTAAAGTTATTATAATGTGTTGAGAAGTTATTTAAAATACATGCATATGATTTAGTGTGGATGAAAAATATTGATATATATTTATTTTATATATTGGTGTTATATATTTATTTGATTGTTTGTGGATAAATTGAAAGCACTTGTATGATTACTTTAGTTAAAACAAATAAAAAAATCACACATATGACTTTAGCCTACAAAAAAATAGTGTTAACTCTCATAGTCAAGTAATTAATGAATGTTATGTTGAAATGTTAGTTGATTTAATTTTTTCTTTACTAACTTTGTATATCATTTTTTATGGTAATTTATAAGTGTAAGATGAGATGAATAGTTCCCGAATTTTTTGTTCATTAACTTCTCCTATTTAAAAATAAATTTATTAATAGCTTTTATTTTGGACTCCTTTATGTTCATATATTTTATTTCTTTGTTTATTTTTATTACAATCTTTTTAAGATTTGATTAATATATAAAATATCTAAATTAATTTTTAAGTTAAAAGCATTTTGATGTATTCAAAAATTTTACTTTCAATCCATCTTTTTTATATATAATAAATATAAATATAGGAATAGGCTAGTGCAATATTTGATTGTCTTTAACAATAAGTATTAACATTAAAAATAAGAAAACTCCAAATTCTTCTCTACTAAAAGAATATATATATATATATATATATATATATATATATATATATATATTGATAGGAACTAAAAAGAATAATTTAATGTATCATCTTAGGACTTCCAAAGCTACCGTGTCGTTGACAAAACAAATTGTGGATTGTTATCAAATTCGTACATTATGAATTCAAATTTACGTTGCATTATGGATCTGAATTTAAAAATAATATACATATAGTTATAGGGATTAATGTACATATCATTTAATACTAATATACATGTAAGAATTAAGGTACATGTATTTCAATATACAAACAGTTAAAACCAAATATATATGCAATTCAATATCCATATATATTAGTCTGAGTCTATGAAATAATATGAATATAGATCCATGATGTAATTTGCCGTTGTTGTCAATTGTGACCTCCCTAGCTATGATATTTCCTTTCATGACTCTTATCAACTATTTGCAGAATTTGTTTGAATAAGTCTATTAAACTAATAAAATTAAAAAATAATCAATAATTTAGTTGATTAAAAATTAATTTACTAAAATTCAATTAAAATTAAAAATTAACTAAATTAAAAAGTTAAGCATTAGGTCAAATTAATTTAATTCAAAATTATATTATTTTAGAAAAATTAAAATTATTTTATTTTATTTAAAATTTAAATATTAAAATATGTTTTTATTATGTTATAATATAATATTATTTTTATTTTAAAATATTTTAAATATTATCTATATTTTTAAATTTTAAAATATCAATTTAATTAATTAATTAATTAAATTAATAATTAATCAGTCAATCAATCCATTTTTTAATTGATTTAAAAATATTGCTATCAACTCTTATATATTGCACCACAAAATATTCATATAATAAGAATAAGGGGCCACCAAATAATATAACATTAAAAAAATTAATAATTATTCTATCATTATCCTCAACCAGAAAAAAAAAAAATGCTGGCTGAATAGCTTACAAAATACTCTCTGCCTCTCTCTCTTTCTATATATATATATATATATATATAGTAACGAGGGGCCTCAAACTTTTTGAAAATGTATTATTTTTTATATATTTTTATTTTAATTATAAATATTTTTTAATTTAGTCATTTCAAACTTTTGAAAACTCTATAATTTTTATATGAATTATATATTTTATCCATAATTTTTTATATTGTACTTCAAATTTTTCATTTTTAATTAAATTTATATTCATATTTAGAAATACAAATAAATATTATTTAATTGCTTGAAATCCAAACAAAAATTTAGGTATTTAATTTTATTTTTTGTATATCTTCAGAGTTTGAATCTTAGCTCCACTAATGCTAATAAGGATCTCTCAAATCTTTACCATTCAGATATCTCTTAATAGATAATTTTCATATTTAATACTAGGTTTCTGAATTTTTCTCATATTGAACAAAAACATATTGAAATTCGAACTCAAAACCTTTCAATTTTTGAATATAACTCAAGTTGAGTACCCATTAAACCAAAGATTTATTAATTGACTCACAATTTGTTGCTTTTCACATTAAAACATTGTCAAACAAATTAACGTGCTCAGAGTTAATGGTATTCAACTTGTTTCTAGATCCTTTTACAAGTCAAACCCGAGAAGTAAAACAATTACACTAGTGTTCCTACATGAAAAAAGATCCAAATCTCTAAAACTAATCGTGCAAATTGCCATGCAAAAGTCCAAAAGATAGGTTCGAAGTAAATCCCATTATAAATAGCACTCCATTTGGCAAGTTTCTTACCCAGAGTGTCAATGCACGGTTATCAATATAGATCAATGAGTCCTACTACTATTACAAATGTTCTTTTCATGGTTGCAATAGTTAATCTTGGCTTTTGCTATGGAAATGGAAAATTTAATGGCAACAAGAGCTGCATCCAGAGTGATAGAGAAGCGCTTTTGCAGTTCAAGTATAACCTTGAGGATCCTTCCAACCGGCTCGAATCTTGGAATGATAATAAAGATTGTTGTAGGTGGTATGGAGTTGTTTGCAATGATTCAACAGGCCACGTCCTCGAGCTCCGTCTTTCAAGTCTTTCTTTCTACCAATATATCGAGTCCAATGCCACAATTCCTTACCGGTCTTACATTTTCGGAGGTAAGATTAGTCCTTTGATCAACTTGACGCATATAAGGTTTTGAGACCTAGGCAACAATAACTTTGGAGGAATTCCAATTCCTGCATTTCTTGGCTCTATAGGTAGTTTAAGATATTTTAACCTATCTCAAGCCGGGTTTGAAGGAATGATTCCTCACCAACTTGGCAATCTCTCAAATCTCCGTTATCTGGATCTTCATTGTAATTATAAGTGTGGCTTGTTTGTTGAAAATTTACATTGGCTTTCTGGTCTTTCTTTTCTGAAATCACTTGATATGACTTATTTGGACCTCAGCAAAGCCTTGGATTGGTTGCAGACAGTAAATACGCTTGATTCTTTAGTAGAGTTGCATTTGTCAACTGTCACCTTCCTCCGGTTCCCCTGGTTCTTGACAGCAACCTTTTATCCCTCTCCATTCTCGATTTGTCAAGCAACTTTGAAGTTCCATCTTTGGCTTCCAATTGGGTTTTCCAAACTAAGTCTTTGACTTCAATTAATCTGGCAAATAATCAGTTTCAAGGGCCACTTCCTAGTGCTCTTCAAAACATGACTTTGCTTTGGAAACTTGACCTGTCTTATAATGGTTTTAATTCCACCATACCAAGTTGGTTTTATGGTTTTAGCCATCTTGAGTTCGTTGATCTATTCATTAATAACTTGCATGGTGAAATCTCAAATGACATAGGAAATATGACTTCTCTTATGAGTCTTGACTTGTCATCTAACCAACTTGAACTTGTAGGAGGAATTCCTACATCTTTCAAGAATTTTTGCAGTTTGAGGTCACTTTTGCTCTCAGATGTCAAATTGGGTCAAAAAATTTCTGACATCTTGGAAATTTTGCTAGGATGTTCTTCAAATGGGTTAGAGCTATTGTTCTTGGATAATTGTCAACTAGTTGGTCATTTGACTGACCATCTTGGTAAGTTCAAGAATCTGCTGCGTCTTAGTGTGCAATATAACAAGATTTCAGGTCCAATTCCGTTTTCTTTAGGAGAATTGGGGTCCTTGATACTAATAGATCTTTCCCACAACAATCTGAATGGAACTCTTCCCATCTCTTTTGGAGGTCTTTCAAACTTGGAAGTTGCATTCATTTCCTATAATTCAATGGTGGGTAATGTTGATGAAACCCAATTTGCAAACCTCACAAAATTGGATATTTTTTATGCATCTGGGAACCAACTAACTTTGAGAGTCAGCCCTGATTGGATTCCTCCTTTTCAACTTGTTGAAGAATTAAATTTAGGATCCTGGCATATTGGACCCAAGTTCCCGCTATGGCTTCGTTCATTAAGGAATTTGTTACATTTAGACTTGTCAAACACAGGCATCTCGAGCATCATTCCAATTTGGTTTTGGAACTTGTTTTACCGATTTGATTATCTGAATATTTCTCACAATCAAATCCATGGAATAATTCCAGAAACAGTCAATGTCAGTGTTACTTCTCTTGACTCATTAATTGACTTGAGCTCAAATCATTTGGAGGGAACATTGCCTTGTATTTTCCACAATGCAAGTGCATTAGACGTTTCCAATAATTCATTCTCGGGATCCATATCCAGCTTCCTATGTTGCAACATGCATGAGTTAAAGAATTTGCAATTTCTTAACCTTGGAGAAAATCTTTTTTCTGGTGCGATACCTGAGTGTTGGAGGAATTGGCAAGATTTGCAAGTTCTAATATTAAGCGGCAACAATTTCAGTGGCAGAATTCCTAAATCTATAGGAAGTTTAAGCCTACTTCGATCATTGCATCTTCGTGGTAACCACCTCTCAGGTGAACTACCAAAGTCGCTTCAGAATTCTACTCAATTAATCACAATTGATTTTGGTGAAAATGAATTGGATGGACATATTCCCACATGGATCGGACAAAGATTATCAAGTATGGTTATCCTCAGCCTTCGTGCAAAATAAGTTTCGCGGCTATATACCTGAGGAGCTTTGTCTTTTGACCTCTTTACAAGTGTTGGACCTTGCTGATAATTTCCTGTCTGGAACCTTGCCTACCTGTGTCAGTAATTTTAGTTCCATGGCTACAAGGAGTGATCCTGAAAATCCAATTTATATTTTCTTCGGTGGTGGAGAATCATTCATTGACGATATGTTGCTTGTGATGCAAGGAAGGGTAGCTGAATATAGCACAATTCTGAAGTTGGTAAGAAGCATAGACCTTTCTTGCAATAATCTATATGGGGAGATACCAAAAGAAATGACAGGTCTTAAAGCATTGCGCTCCATTAATTTTTCTCATAATGTTTTATCTGCTGAAATTCCTGAGAATATAGTTGGTATGGATTTGCTAGAAATTATTGATTTTTCTCAAAATCAATTATATGGAGAAATCCCACAAAGCCTGGCAAGTTTAGAACTGTTGAATTACTTGAACTTATCGTACAACAATTTGAGTGGAATGATTCCTTTAGGAACTCAAATTCAAAGTTTCAGTTCATCTAGCTTCATCGGAAACAAAGACCTCTGTGGATCTCCACTCACCCAAAATTGCAGCCGTACCATAGCCGGTGATTCTGATCCACCAAGGATCAGAAATAGAAGTGAACAGGATGATGAAAATGGTGCAGAAGTGGATTGGTTCTATGTGAGCATGGCTCTTGGATTTATTGTGGGCTTTTGGAGTGTACTTGGTCCTCTAGTGTTTGTCAGACGATGGAGGCATGCATATTTTCTTTTCTTGAATCGTTTACATCAGAGGATTTGGTGAAGTTCCATGTAATTATAGCTTGCATGTCGACTTCTATTATATAGCATTATCTAATGTAAAACCTTCTCTGTTGAAACATACGAATAGGTCTGATTTTCAAACAGGAGTTCAAATCCCCCTCATCTCCTTTAACTATGTGTGAGTGTGTACAGCTCAATTTGTCCAAAAACTGACAATTCAATAAATTCGATGGTATGGCCTGGAAGGGAAGGCTGCAATTGGTAAGCCCATCAATAGAATGGCCCAACAAGATTTTGGACAGTCACACATGATTGATTCACGGAGTGTATTACACTTCATATCATGTGTAAGAAAAACTCACTAAAGGATGAAACAGAAATCCACCGAAATTCTAAAATTGTGGAGTACATATGATCAACACAGATTTTATCAAAAACTGGTGCAATTGTCTAAATAGCTGACATTAAGGTGTAAGCAGAAGTTTAAACTCTTGTAAGTACATAGTTACTAGCAGGCTCAATCTTGGACAGCCTTCGCCATGCCAAATGCAGCTGCAGATGCAATGGCACCAATAAGAGCAGTTTGAATGGCGCTTCTAAAAGGTTTGTTACCTGTGAAGTAGCCCTTCGCGTAGCCAAAAATGAGCAATGCCACTAAGGTTAAGATGACTGATCCAACCACGGCCTCTTGAGCTCTTGGAATGAACATATAAGGAATGAGAGGTACTAATCCACCCAAAATGTAAGCAATGGCAATAGTTAGGGCACTCTGTAGTGCTCTTTTTGGATCTGGCTTCTCTAGTCCCAATTCAAACCTGCATCCATGTACATCAGATACCCTTCATTAGATTGCTGATTTGTTCAAGACTTCGAAAGTTAAATTAAGAAATTTTCTTTTGAGTTTTCAGGTGTTGTCTTGCGTCCTGTTTCTTCTTCCCAGTCGAAAGCATGTGGATCGGTGAGTCTTAGCACACGTGGACCCGGATTCATATGAAAAAAAAAATCATCAAATCATGTTTTAAGACACATACCCAGATAGCCCAGTTGATAAAATGCACTGTTTCGCGAGTAAAATAGACCAAAGTTCAATACAAGAAAAAGCATCACTATTATATGTTAAAAAAATCCAAGCATTTTCCTTTCCCCCCCACCCCAAAAAAAATCTCAGCATGTCAATACATTCAGAACCATTAACCTACAACAAACACAATCTCTCGACCTAATAATCAAAACAGATCTTGTCCCAGTGCTGACTCCAAACTCAGAAATCTTGTAACAGCCCAAAATCAATTCGTATAGCAACAATCCCCCCACTAGCATATTGTCATTACCTATAGAAAATCAATTTGTCTTGAAATTGAAAGGTCGATATCAGCATGTGACCCTGAGAACGAATCTACAAATTCCGTCCTAACGGAAATTTGCATGTCCCTGCTGTGCTCTGGAATATGGACCACTTAAGTTTGTCCTCATTTGAAAAGAGAACTGTTTCCCCTAACTTTTCAGAATAAAATTGGCCATTTCCCACTGATGCTGTTACTTTCTTCTGTTCAAAGGGGTGATACATGGTGCGTGGAATTAATTTTGTATTTCTGTTAATTTTCCTTCAAGACTTTGAATAAAATACATCAACCCAAAAATCTACACTTATAAAACTTACTTGCAAATTCACATTTACATGTTTTGTTTATGATCTTAAAAGTTCACATTAAAATTCTAATAACATGTAATTTCATGAAATTAGCAAATGCATGGGAAGACTTACTTCATCATGAAATCGAGCCACGCTTGAGGCTTCTTTCTAAGAGCATGAACCACAGGTCCATACTCATGTGCCTCTATTCCATACTGTGCTAATATCTCCGCCACTTCAGCCGCCTCTGCATTTCCAAACAATACAAATATTATGATTACTTATTACATGCTCCAGATGCATATGTATATTCACAAAGGGTCCACCTGAAATTATTAAAGAATGAATCTCATAAGAAAGTGTATTGCATCTATATCATCTGTTTGATTCTTTTTAATTTTTTTTTTTTGTATAAATTAAATTAGAACGAAGTTGGAACGTAATCTGGTAATCTTCTTGAGGAATTCAGTACCACGAAATGAACTCCTTATCTTAGGAGAATATTCTTTTTTTTTACATGAGAAAATTCTGAACAAGAAAAAGGAGATTGTTTAAATATAAATTGGATTAATTTTTCAAATTATATTCATTCATATTTTACCAGAATCTATGAAAAATCCGATCTAGATGAGAATTTTTTCTGCACTACGAAACAGGTCACTCAGATACTTGAGCTGCTAGCCTGATACGAGAACATTCTTCAACCTTCTACATGTACGATAAACAGTAAATAGAATAAAATAAAAGAGAGAGTAAAGGAACCTGTATCAGGAACAGAAATGATCTCTTCTTGCTCTCTCTTTAGTTCCCCTGCGTAGTGATCTGCCTCGCTCTTAGCCGCTAAATACCTGCGCACATACGTCCCAATATCAACCGACCTATCTATTAATAAAACCAAACCAAACAACCCCTAACCGATACACAATACCCTCCAAGTCCCATGGAGATGGCACCGGCGGCGACTTCAGCGACGCCGGCAGTAAGGACGATGGAAGAAGTGGCATTGGCGCCGGATAAACCGGCTGCGAGGGCAAAAGGGACGGTGAGACCGTCGGAGACTCCGATGATGATATCGCGGACAATCTCGCCAGCGGTGAAGTGGCGCTCCTCGTGCTGGCTCACCAGCAGCCTCTGCTTCTGGTCGTCGCCATCGTTTTGAGAAGTCGGCATTTTAATTAAACGGCGTGTCGTGGGGAGAGGGAAGCTAAGGAGAGGTTCAATTAATGGAAGGAAAACAAAACATTAAAAAATCTTATATGGAAATCAACGAGGCGTAGTTTTGTTCTGTTATGGTGCCGTGGCGCGTAGGCGACACAGGTACTGCTGCTCTATGTCTATATGCACATGGCTTCTGGATTTGGTTCGGGTCACGGATGCACTGCCACTTTCACTTGTCTTTCTTTTTTTTTTAAAAAAAAATTATATATAGTAAATATTAAAAAAATTATCGATTAATATTGAGGATATTTTAATGTCTGTGTGAAATATTATAGAGATGAGTTTTTTTTTTTAAAAAAAAAATCTCATATATGATATTTATGAATAAAAATTTTATTATTTGAAGAAAAAAAAAACTAAAAACTTCAGCACATCCCCCAAATTTCAGGTTAATGTGTGAATGGATATTACATCTTGATTTTGGATTTTTCCAAATTGGTTAGTCTCATGACTTTTATATCTTCTTTTCATTCTGTTATGGGAGGATATACTCTTACAACTATAAAAAATAGATGCCAATCTCGAAAGAAAATGCGTGCATACAAGTGGAAAAGGTTGCTAAAATTTTTTTGCTTTTTTCTTTCAATTTTTATTGGAAATTACAAGTGTCAAGGTAATCATTAATATTTATCCATCTATTTAACCCAAAATGAGAAATTGTTCAATAAATTCAACGTACCGAAATAGTAAGCTAATTTTTCTATTTTTAGTTTATACAGTAAGAGATTTTAAACTTTTCTTTTCTAATATGTAAGTCCTTTCAATTAGATTTATTTACGTTATTTATGAAAAATTATTCAATTCAAAATCATAAGAAAAAAAATATATTCTTTTAATATCAACTGATAGGAAGCTAATAATTAGTAAATTTATGGGAAAAAAAAAAACTCAATTCAAGATGATAAGAAAATAATATATGACTCCTCAAAACAAACCTTGTGGACTAATTCAAGAGCATAACTTTTCTTATTACTAAAGCAAATATATAAATACAACAGGTAGACATACCATTGCCCAAATATTTGACACTAGTAGTATTGGGCATACAAACCCAATAAAGTCAAGATTGAAGAAGAGAAGACAGAGACTAAAGAACTTAATCTATTAAACTCTAAGAACTTTAGCTATAGAATAAGCAGCAGCAGAAGCCATGGCACCAATAAAGGCAGTTTGGACAGCACTCTTGAATGGTTTATCGCCAGTAAAGTAACCCTTGACAAACCCAAAAATTAGTAATGCCAGAAGGGTTATTACAACAGATGCAAAGACAGCTTCGCTAGCAAGCGGAAGGACTATGTATGGTGATAGGGGTATCAATCCACCTACTATGTAAGATATTGCTATTATTAATGCACTCTGTAATGCTCTCATTGGGTCTGGCTTCTCCAGTCCAAGTTCAAATCTGCAGTAATATCACATCCCAGATAATTAGAGTCACTGGTTCACCGTTTTAGTGGTCCTATTAGTGGTCCTAAAGTTAAATTATAAATGCATAAAAAAAGGTTTAAAAGAAATGATAATATAGATTTACTTCATCATGAAATTAAGCCAATTTTGAGGATTTCTCTTTAGAGCATTGATCACAGGTTCATATTCATGTGGCTCAACACCATACTCCGCTAATATGTCTCCACATTCAGCAGCCTCTGCAGAGATTAAGGTAAGAATCTCAAAACATAAGCATTTTTCATATTCATAAAGGAATTTGTTTCTTTAACAAGAAGAAGAAGAAGAAAGGGAAAGATGTAACTAAAACCTATATCAGGAACACTGACGATCTCTTCTTGTTCTCGTTTCAGTTCTCTCATGTAGTGATCAGCTTCGCTTTGGGCCGCAAGGTACCTGCCCATATAAAATTGCATCAATGGGCATCATTACATTGTGAACAAAATTATTTTTCAAGTGAGTGATCAAATGTCTATCAAGTAATACGTAAGATTAGAGATTCAAATCTTGAAGAGTAGTCTGTTTTTTCATGATTTTCGATTATATTAAAAAATTATAATTAACAAACAAGGTGTATATTATATAGTATTTAATAAGTAGTCAATTATGAAAGACTAATACCCGCCGAGTCCCATGGAAATGGCACCAGCGGCAACTTCAGCAACACCGGCGATGAGAATGATACTTGATGAGACATTGGCGCCAGATAAGCCGGCGGCGAGAGCAAAAGGAACAGTGAGACCATCAGAGACACCAATAATAATGTCACGGATAATGTCACTAGACATGAAGTGTTTCTCTTCATGTTCTCGTAGAAGCAATTGCTGCTTCTCTAAATCACCATACACATTCTCTGCCATTTGATAATTAATAGTCACCTCTAAATATAATCGAATCGAAGAAATCTCTCTATTCTCCTTTTTTTTTCTATTGACGAAATGGACGTATGCGTATTGGGAATATATATAGGAGGAAAGTTGGTGATTTGAACTAGAGCAGTGATAGGTGTCGCTCCGAGGGATAACTAAGCGATGTCACTTATAAGAGTATATTTGACTCTCTTTTCTTTCTTATATTGAATATAAATTTTGTTTATAGATTTTATTCATTTTTTAATTCACTTTTTGCATATTATTTGAATAAATTTTATATCTCAAATTTAAAATTTTTCATATTATTTACTTTCTATACATATTTGAATAAATTATATTGCCGAATAAGGTCTTGGGTGCACACATGTGCAGATGCATATGTACTTTATTTTAAAATGTGGCATGTTTTTGGCAAATCCCTAATAGAGAGTGGGAGACTTACCACCTAAAATTTTATCTTTTTTTTTTTTATCATTTACTAGTGGATAATCCGTATTCTATAGAGTTATAATTAATATTTAAATATATTTAAATTACTAATAAAATAAATATTTATATAAAATATATAAGTAATCAAATAATATTTATTTTTAAAACAAATAATACTATAGAAATTTTTTTAAAATTTTATATTTTGAGTTATCTATTTCTATGGTTTTTTAATGATTATTTATTTCTATTTATAGTTATTTGTAATTAAGTAATTTTATATGAAAATTATAATTATTCATGTATCAAAGAATTAATTTGACAAATGTCAAATTTTTATTTCAAATAAATAATTAATTGACAAATGAAAATCACCTGTCTAAAACTTAATATGATATCAGAATTAATTATATATACTAGTCTCTCACTCTCGCATTATGCGATATAATTATAATAATAATAAATTTTATATTTATTGTTATTAAATAATTAGTTAATTAGTTGAATATCTAATTATTATTTTATAAAAAATTTATTGTCAATTCAATCAAATAATAAAATAAATTTCCCAAAATTTATAATTTCATAAGAAGATAGCTATAAAACAAATATCTACTAATTTATACCTTTAATTTTATATGACACAACTTCAAGAGAAAATTTATTAAATTTGAATGAAATAATTTTTAACAATCAATCAAATAAATAGTATAAAATATTTCATAATTAAAAATATTATTAATAGACAATTGCAAACTATATATATAATATGAGGTAATTATAATAAAAGATTATCTATTGATTCATACTTTTTATTTTCTATGACATAATTTTAAAATAAATTATTAAAAACTTGAACAAAATAATATTTGATAACATATTATTTTATTATTAGCTCTCATATATTCAAAATTTTAAACAATCAATGGAATTTATTTTTAATTTTAGCTTTCTATTTAGTATTTTAATTTTAAATTTTTAAATTTTTATTTAAAATCTTCACTTTTTAAATTTTCTAATTTTTTGTTTAGAAATTGTGTATATGATCTTGACTTTATATTTAGAATTTTTTATTTTTAAGCTTTTTAATTTCTTATTTGGAAAGTTTTTTATTTGCCAATAAATTTTTTTATTTTTAATTAAGAAATTTTTTAATATGACAGTTTTTCTATTATATATATATATATACATATATAATTAATTTTGATCATAAATTCAACTTTAAATGAATGATTATTATTTATCAAGTAATTATATTAGCAACATAATATTTGTAATAAGTTGTAGTATAGTATATTTTTATTTTATTATATGACAAGTAAACTAATAATTAAGTTTTGTATTTTTTTAATTAATTAAAAAAGAGATAATTTAATAATATAGAAAGTTTTTATATAAAAATAATTTAAAAAGTTTAACAATATAGAATATTCTTCACATTTATAATAATCATATTTAGTTTAAAAATCTGAAAAAATATTTATTCATATCAAAAAATTATATTATTATTAAAATTTATTATATTAATTTAATTATATTATATTATTATCAAATATATAAATAATTATCTTGATCATAAAAATAAATTTTGAAATATATATATATATATATGACTTCTTAAAGTAAGAAATTATAATTAAATTAAAATTTTTATTTTTTCAATTAAATGAAACTATATAAATAAAAAATAAATTAAATTGTCCGAAATAATTTAATTTAATTTGACAAATAGTGGATACCCAGAAATCGTCCTAGCATTATTTTACTAATAAAGAGAAGAAAGTTGTGTTTTCTCTGGAATCTGGATCGGAATTAATTGCTGGTTCCAAATGTGACTGTTATTTTATTGGTAATTGACATCCACGATAAATAAGAAGATTGATTATGGGTGGATTTTGATTTATTAATTTTTAAAGTCACAAGTGGGAAGCTTTTCACATTTACAGTATCCTATTCGGCGTGTGCCCACTTAGAAAAGGAACAAATTTGACGGGAAGAATATTAATTGGATGTCTTAGTTACAATATATATATTAGTTTGAAGTCTTGGTTTCAAAAAAATATATTAATTTGATGTCCTTATCTGGTTTGGATTTGCGAAAAAGCGAGAATATTGGCTCGTGGATGGCACAAGCCTAAAAGATCCCCCAGTTCCACCATGGGACTAATAATTCACCAGTTGAATATCTGCCTGGCGGAGAAGAATTTAAAACGTTATTTTCCTGTGTACCCAAAAAAAGAAAAAGTTTAATTTTGATAGATTCTTTTAAAAATTTTCAGTGTAAAAACCAAGAAAAAAAAAATCCCAATTTTACAATATGAGTACTTGACAATGTGATATAGATTCTGCTTAACTGTCTCGTAGCGTATGAAATCAATAAATTAATTTTTAATGATTTTTTTTATCTTTATAAAATATTTTTTATCTTTTCTTTGTTATGGTTTTTCGTTGACTTCCATTCATTATAATTTGAATTAGAAGCGTTTGTAGTGTAAATGTAAATTCAGCATTAATTGGATAAGAAGCATTGGAATGTAGATTCTTTAGCTTTTATTGATTTTGCCATTATTTTTGGGGCATTTGATTTCCGGAATTCAACATTTCTATTTGAAATCACTTTTTTAGGAAAATAAATTTTTAGATAATTAATTTTAAGAATATAAGATTTTTGTATTTATTCGAATATAAAATTTTTTAAGAAATTCAAAATTAATATTTTTGATTTATACATAGGATAATTCAAAAAAATTAAGTAAATTACTATCATACCCCTAATGCAGTTATATATTTTTATTTAATTAAATCTATACAAAAATTCTTATATAAAATTTATCATAGTAATTAATTCATGAAATATAATTATAATATATAATCTTATAATACATAATAAATATAATATTATTAAATAATATAATTTACAATTAAAATTAATATAATTATATTATATTATATTTTTATAAAAATATTATAATATAATTAATAAATATTATTGAACAATACTAAATAATTATGCTCTTATCTTCGAAAAGTATTTAATAACTATAACATACTAATAATTCAAAATATATAGTCTATGATAATAAAAATTTAAGAAATTCTAAAAATGATTTAATTACTTAATAAACTAATGAAAAATTATAATTTTGTAGTTTAATAATTATTTTAATTCAAATTGAATGATAATCTATATTCCTAGTTTTGGTTAAAATTGTCTTATATATATATATATATATTACATTAATTAAAGGCATATTTGTTAATGGTTATGAGAAAGTAACTTTTTAATCTCTTGAGATAGAAAAATACTTTATCATATAGATGAGAAAATAAGGATGAGATCCACGTGTTGTAACTTCCAAAAATACAACTTTCTCAGAAAAAATAAAACACTAAAATTCAACATTCCTAAACTACTTTTCCATGAGATTCTGTCAACCAAATTTGCCACTAAAGTTCTGTTGATTATAAGTTTTATGGTATCTTCTTGAAGAATATTTCATTCGAGAGGCAAAAATTTGAATGTCATTAGGGAATTTGGCTTACCAAACTAAAGAAGGATACTTAGAAACTTCAGTGTTGTTTTTAAATAGAGTTTTGAGTTTAGAGATTTTGTCACTCTTCTTCTGATTATCTCTATGCTTGTTAAAATGGTCTCCCTTTCAAGGTCATAAATAATTAGTAAAATTAGAATTTTCAACATGAGTTAGGTTAATAATACATGTTAATTGCGATTAACATAAAATTTTCACTTAATTGTTTTTAAAAAGAAAATTTTAGGATTTTCTAAGTGAAAAACTGTTTACTTATATGCATAGAAAGTATGATTACATTTCATACACTCTAATAATGAAAAATCTTACGTACATCCAAATATATAATATATATATTGATTTCACATGAATAAGATAGTAAATTAAATTATAAGGAATAGTTAGGCCAATAAATATCCACTTTTTTTTAATAGGTGGTTAGAAGAATATATAAATATGTGAGTACGAAATCCTAAAATAATATTTTAAATAAATTATTTAATAAGAGTATTATTGCGTTTTTGTCATTGTTGAGATGAAAACACTTTCATGTGTATTCAAAATTTTTTATTTCACTATGTTTAGAAGGCAAATAATGAGAAAGGAAAAAAAATAAAGCAAGGAAAATAAAAAAGTCAAATCATTGAGAGGAAAGAGAAATATTTTCCATCTCTTGTATATGGAAAAAAAAAAAAAGAAATAGAAAGAAAAATTATTTTATAAATAATAAAATTTCTGTCTTTTTCTTAAGAAAATAGTTTACTAAATGAATATACTATCTCTATTTCACAATATTTGTTACATTAGAAAAAAAAATTTTGTTTCAGTATAATTGTCATTCATATTATAATATTAATTGTTTATTTTTTAAAATTTAACATCATCATCATTTTCTCTCTATTTTCTAATTAAATATTTTCTTATAATAGTGTAGAGTTTAAGTCGAAGACAATTAAGGATATATTAGTCAATATTAATTGAAATTATTTATAATTAATTGTGTTTCTTAATCTAAATGTACAACTCTAAAAAAAAATAGATATTATGAAATAGACGAAATATATAACATTTCAATCATTTTTCACTCACTTTATCTCCAATTTGAAGGGAAAAAAAAAATAAAGTCTCACTTATAATTACTTTTTCTCTTTTTCATTTTATGTGTTTTCAAACAAAAGAATAAAGAAAAATTTATTATTTTTTTTCTCCTTTATTTTTCCTCATCCAAAATTAATTTGACGTTAACGTAAATAAATCTATTCCCACTTAAGCTATGACGATAGAAAGTGAACTACATTTTCTCATAGCCGGCCAAGCCAACCTTTGTTTATTTGAAACTGGAAATTGACTTTAGAGGCTAAATTACGATACTCTTGATGGCCTTGTGTGAGTTCATACTTGTCTTCGTCAAAATGCTTTCCAAGATGGCACTATATTTGTAATCAAATGATTATCAAACATCATATGTAGGATGCCCATAATTATTTATTGTTTGGCAAGAGAAGGGGAAACAATAGAAGAATGGATATTCTCTTCTCATCCACCAACACTTTATAACTAATCAAATGTTAATTAGTACTCCCTCCATTCTTAAATATGCCTTTTTTTTTTTTTTATGTTGCACAAAAATTAAGAAACAATTAATTAGACTAAATTCTAGAAAAAAATTATTAAATTACTTTGTTATAGAAATACTCAAATTAAATGCATTAATATGACATTTATTGTAGCAAGTTTTGGCAAAAAAAAATTAAAATCTCATTGATATTCTAAGATTACAGATATTTTGAAATAAAAAATTCTTTGAAAAAATTATGAATATTTAGGAATAGAGAGAGTTTTAAAACTGAATTGGAGTGAATTAATAGTATATTCTATGCACTGAATTTATCTTCTCCTTCTATAAATCCTTTAATCTAAGATATCAATTTTTCCAATAGAGATAGTAAGTTTTACTCTTAATATCTCGTTAAATCTTTAAGAAAGTAAGTATTCATGAATTTGCTACACAAAAAAAAAAAAAAAGAAAAAAGATAGATTTTTACTTTATTTTTATATTTGGTGTCTTAATTTATTTCAAAATTTAAAATAAAATGGCCCAAGGATTAAAATATTTTACCATTTTTAGAATTTCATTGCCCAAATTAATTAATTAATTTACTTATAAAATATAAAATTATTATACATATGACTAATTATGAAAATTTTATTAATTGTGTGTTGAGATATTTCGAATAAAAACATTAAAATCTTAAAAATATTTACCTTATTTCTCCTTTCTTATTATAACCAAACATGCCGTTAGTGTACATAAATCACTTCAACATACGTACAAGATTTAGGAATCACTAACTGCATAAACTGATAAGAAGAAGAGACAAGAAAGTTGAGAAATAACGATGATGAACAACCTAGCAATGAGCATTGTTCTTCATTTTCCATTCACCAAACTAGCATGTGGTGAACTTGGATTAGTTATGATGAGCTTATCTTTTCTTTTTTTCCCCAATGAATGTTAAAACTTTACACATAGATTGGACTGATAAGCTTTCTTGGATTGCATGTTAAAAAGGTAAGGAATAAGAGGGAAAAAAAAAAAAAAAGAACTTTTTTCTTTGACATTATCATTAATATAGAACAGAAATTGCCCATGTGCCTTATCTTATCAAGGTAGGACATGATGGCATCTACCCTTTTCTAACCTTTTTCACCACATGCTCCTCGTGAAGGGATATCTGGGCTACATATTGGATGCATATCAAATTATTTTTATAATTAATGAGACCAATTAAGATGGACTGAGGTTCATCAACAAATTGACACTAAGAATTATACATAATACCAAATCAAGACATTGGCGTGTGGTTGGCACAGGAATGCCATGAACAGAATATCAAATACGCCTATAACTGTCCCTAGATATTGGCTTGTGGCTGGCACAGGCATGCCATGAACAGAATAAGCAAAATATATATATAAAAATCTCCTTCCTTATATTCTCTCAATCCAACTTTAATAGTCATTTTTTTCTTTTTAATCCATTTAAAATACAACTATTTTTTAAAATTATTAATTTAATAGTTAAATATTTAAAATATCTTTCATTACTTAATAAAAATATCAACATTTATAATTGATTTTTACTTTTTTGACTTAAAAAATTACTATATAAATTACTTTTGAATTTCAATGCAAAATTCTTTTTATTTAAATCTCAAAAATCAATATCATTGTCTTTACTTTTCTTATGAGTCGACAAGTTCACTATATTTAAATTATTGTGCATTTCATTAAAAAGTCTACTAAAAGTATTTTAATATTTAAATGATTAAAAATAATGATATTAATTGAAAAAAATTTAATTCTTACATACAATAAAAATGATCTATCAAAATTTAACAGTATTTAAAAAAGAATTATGATAGATTAAGCAGCTTAAAAACAACAACATTAATTATAGATGAAAAATACACAAATGTTAAAAAAATGTGCGGCCGAACAAAGGCAAGAGACGTGTAAACTATAAAGAAGGTGTCGCTATCGTTTGGTATTTGAATGAAGTAAGTGACAGCTTTGTTTCATGTCTTGTTGCTTATTCTTCGCCTGCGCCAACCACACGCCTACGACATTAAGGAGTAAAAAGCAATAGAAAAAGAGATTCGGTGGGGAGGATGGTATATTATACTTTGGTAGGCTGGTCCATCATACCACACATCCTGACAACTGTTTTAGTTGTTGTGGTCCGCACAAGATAAGACGCACTTTGGGCAGTGGGCTCCTTCCTCTTACTTTATCTTTGCTTTTCAAAAAAAAAAAGAAAGAAAAATTTCTACTACGTTTTCTTTTTTTTTTTTTTTATTTTTTTTCGTTTTATTTATTCTTCTTTTATGGTCTGCAATCATATCAATTATGTACCTATTTTTTTATAATTAGAGTTGAATCGTGATTGAACTTTCAATTTTACATTAAAAATCATTTTGAGGCGATTTTAGTTTGATTTGATCAATCCACTACTCTATGTTATTAATTCTAGTTTCATAATTAGATTTAAATAATTAATTATCATTTGATAAATAATTATATATAATATAGTTACATGTCATTATTTTATTTTATGTAATAGAAAACTATCATATTAAAAAATTTTAAATAAGAAATTAAAAAAATTAATTATCATTTAAAAAAGATTTTCTAAATAAAAAATCATAAAACTTAAACAGTAAAAATTTTAAATAAAAAACTAAGATTGTATAAAAATTTTTGAACATAAAATTACAAAATCTAAATAGTAAAAATTTTAAATAATTTATAAACAAAAAATTAAAAAACTTAAAAGTAAAAAGTTATTTAAACACAAAATTAAAATTAAAATTAATTTCATTTATTATTTAAAATTTTAAGTATATAAAAGCTAACAACAGTATAATAGATTATCAGAAAGTATTTTGTTCAAAATTATTGTTTGCTATTTATTAAATCATTGTGTACAAAATAATCACATGTTATAATTTTATATTATATTATAGAAAACTATTATATCAAAAAATTATCAATAAGAAATTAAAAAACTCTATTGATATATAAAAAAATAAACCTTCTAAATAAAAAATTTAAAAACCTAAAAAATTATAAATTATAAATAAAAAGTCAAGTTACTATAAGAAATTTTGAACAATAAAGTAGAAAAATCTAAAAAGTAAAATTTTTAACAATTACTAAACAAAAAATTAAAAAAAACTAAAAAAATTTCTAAATATAAAATTCAAATTAAAATTAATTCTATTAGTTATTTAAAATTTTGAGTATGTGAACAACAATATAGTAAATTATTAAGAATTAATTCGTTCAAATTTAATAATTTTTTTCTTAAAATTATATCGTACAATATTCAAAGTACGACTCAATAGTTAATCTTTTATTATAACTATATTACATATGCAGATATAATTTCGTAATTATTTGTTAATTTCATTTTGAATATTTAATATTATTTAATTGATTGATTATAGAAACTTACTTCATTTAACTTTAATAAAATTTCTTTTGAAATTGTGTCACATAAAACTATATGTACTAATCAATAAATAATCTTTGTTACAACTAACTCCATATATAATTATAAATTTGAGAAATTTATCTAATTATTTTATTTACTTAACAATAACTTTGTATAAAATAATAATTAAATTTTAATTATTCAACTAACTAAATAATAATTTAATAAAATTTTGAAAAATTAAAATTATTTAAAATTTATTATTATAATCATATTGTGTAACATCCAGTTTTATGACTAGTTTGGAGTTTGTTTTTGAACTAAACCCATCAAATTCAAAGAAAAAGAGTTGATGGGTTTAATTTTAAAATATAGATTTAAAAAACATTTTAAAACTATTTAAACTATTTCCAAATCAAATAAAGCCAAAAAGCATTAAAAATAAATTTATTTAATTTCTTTTTAACCAATTTAGATTATAAAATTAAATAATAAAGTAAAAAAAGACTTAAAATGAGGGGACTTACAAGCATCATTATATATATATATATATATCCTATGAATGAAATCGACATCTTCTTTAAAAAAAGGGTGGCACTATGGCTGCGAGTGGTTTTGTTAAGGCAAAGAAATTCCACGGCTTATTATTAATTTTAGACCATGTTATCCTTATTCTCATCCATTCTTATGAGATAATTATTTTAGAAGTCCTTAAAGTTTGCTTATATTTACAACTAAATCTTAACCAATATTTTTCAAGAAAATCCCAACTATTAAAAGCCCTTGTACTAAAATTCTACAAATTCAAAATCACTCATTGTTATTGAAACTCATTTAATTTTTTCCCATAATTATTTTGAAACTGCATATTTTTTTTAAAAAAAATTTAAAAACTTTCAAATAATGTAAACAACATCTCAAATTTGCCATAAAATATTTTTTTTATCAAACAATAGTGATTATACTTTAATAATTTTTTTTACTGGCATTTGAAATCTAATTTTCTTTTTTTAATATCATAAATTTTATATTGTATTTTAATAATTTTTTACTGGCATTTGAAATCTAATTTTCATTTTTTTAATATCATAAATTTTATATTGACCTTGACAATATAAAATTTTTAACTTAAAATTAGAATGAAAAATTAGATTTTAAATATCAGTGAAGAAAAATTATTAAATATATTGATTATTATTTGATAAAAATATTTTATGGTAAAGTTGTGATTTTTGTTACATTATTTGAAAATTTTTTAGTAATTTAAAAAAATATAAAGTTTTAAAAATAATTATGTGAAAAAAAATTAAACGAGTTTCAATATTGATGAGTGATTTTAAATTTAGAATTTTAGTGCAAAGGCTTTTAATAGTTGGAATTTTTTTAAAAAATAATAGTTAACATTTAATTCTAAATAATTATCTCATAAGTATGAACAGAATCTCATAACAAAAGTAATAATAAATGATTAGAAACTTAGAAGACCTCATCACCCATCAACTTTTTTTTTTTTTTTTTATGTTGTGGAGACGTTTGTTCGGCCAATGTGGTGGGCCCATTTACCTAATTCGGTCCAAAAATTCCACAAGAGGTTGCGCCTTTTTATTATTATATACAATAAAAAGTTATTAGATTTTGTTTACTATATATTTTTTTAGCTTTTTTAAATAAATCTATTTATATTAAATTTATGATAGCGGTTTAAATTTTATACATTAACTGTTTGTTTCAAATATTTATTTGAATCTAAATCTGTATCTGTGAATAAAGTTGTAAAAAATTATAAATATAATTCTAATTAAGAAATAACTCTAACATATTTATGTTAAATATAAAATTTCTTGTAGTGTTAGGATTTGAATATTTGTACCCTGAGTCTATATATATATATATATATATATAAAGTCAACACAATTTGTCCAATTTTTATTTCTATATATTTTTTTCTTTTTTAATTGACGTCCTCGTCACAACTTATATATCCATAGATTGATGGTGCCTTTTTATGTATTCAAATTTAATTAATATCATTGATATTTGCCATGATATTAAAACCAGACTTTTGTCTGCGATAATGATTTTCCGGCCAATTGTATGTCATGCTGAAGTTGTATCTGTCCTACATAAGTTAATAAATTGTTAGAACTCGTGTTTATAAAGCGAATAAATAAACCGATACAACTCGAAATTAATTATCAAGTTTGAGCTATTTAAATAATCAATCAAACTGAATTTAAGTATTAAAAATACTTTATTCAAAAGCTCACGAGCCTACGGTATTATTAAGTAATTTTATTAATTTATCATTTGAACGTCATATTTATAATATTATCGAATCAAACTTAATTAATATATGTCAAATTGAACTTATTTGAATTTAATTAGACTTATTCAAATCGAAATTTTAATTTATAAAATTCACAAAATAATTATATAAATAAATAAATCTAATAAAATTGAACTCAAGTGTTCAAATATTTAATTGAACTCGAGATTAAAAATTAAAGTTTAATCGAGTTCGAGCCCGAACTTAACAAGATTCAAATTAACTAGGCTCAATTACATCTCTATCTTCTAGTCGGTTGAGCTCATTAACAAAACAAGACAAGCTCCAAGTCAAGTATATAGCATTTAACATCGTTTCACCAGTGTAAAGCTTATAAGCTTAAACAAACTCAATTAAAAATACAAATTATAAATAAAATAACAAGTTTCATTAAAAAATCAAATTTTTATTTTAAAATTTTATTATGCAAACTACAATGACGTAGAACACTAGAAAATTTTTTTTCTGAAGATACATTGTAGCATAAGAAAATATATTGTTCTATTCTTTATTAATAAAATTCAATTATTGAAACAAATTTCAAACAAGTACTGACAACCTCCACGTTTGTTTGACAACTTTAGCTTAAATTTCACCAAAGCCTACGCAACTCAAATCATTTCGTTTTGAAGTTCAAATTCCGATTCGACCTTTTCAGACGCCAATTAACGCGTCAACATGATTAAAGTCACAGTACGCAAAAATAATTCACAGGGATAAATAATTGAACAGAAGCAAGGGCAGGATATTATTTTGTCTCAATCGAAAAATCAAATCAAATTGAATTAATTTAAAATTTTGATTTAATTTATTTAATAATTTAATTCAGTTAAATTTAAAATTTAGAAAATTCAATTTTTTTGATTTAGTTCAAATTTTAATTTTAAATTTTGATTAACCAAACCAAACAGAATTTCTTATACTACGTCATTTTGATGTTTGGTTTTACTAAACCTAAACATTTTCTTCCTTCTTCGCATATCTACTTTGTTCCTTCTTTACGCTCTTAATCTCACCCAACAACCCTCTCTTCATGCTGCTGTTGTCGACCTCACCCAACTCTACCTTCACGTTGTCACTGATGATCTCACCCCACCCTGTTGTTGTCGATCTCTCTCTTTGCTCCAGCTGCTGACCCTCATGTTGATAATATAGTAGACTACACATCATCCTCACCCAACAATCCTCCCTTCACCCTACCTTGCTGCCGCCAACCTCGCTCTTTTGTTCTTCTCCTTATGCTTGTCTTTGTTGGATTTCTCTTTTTCTTCCTCATTATGGGAATGAGTTATACGCACATCGTTAGTTTTATATTATATAAAGTGTTGCAAATTCAATTTTGTGTCTAGTGTTCTTGTTGGCAAAATGAGTTATATGAAGTGTTGCATATTCAATTTTATGTAGTTATATGATAGGTTCAATTGAAGTAATATTGTTTATTAACTAAGATTCATTTTCAAAACCTTTTAAGACTAGTTTGCAAAGTTATTCATAAGAGAGAGATGTATATATATTGACTTTCTTTCTTTTAACTATACACAAGAACAAGTTTAACCCAAGCACTAATATTTTTTTTTTTTTCATTCTTTTCAAATTTTTTCTATTTATCATTTACAATTCAATAGTATAAAATTAAAAGTGCACTAACCACTAAAATTTTCATGTTCTACCTCACTGGATAAAAAGCCCAAAAATTTTGGGCCATAAATCAGCTCCAACCAAAAACTCAAATCAAATCAAATATTTCGATTTAGTTTGATTTGATTTTTCTTATAATTCAATCCAATTCAGTTTGAAAAATATCAATGCAGGAAGCAACAGAGAGGGAGAACGAGCATCAATAGCAGTGCAAGACCACAGCTGTACTAGAAGAGAACTGACGAGAAAAAGCCTAGTCATCAAATATCTTTCATTGCTTTTAACACGAAACAAAAAGAACTACGGAAAGTAGGGTAGTTCATTTATAGAAGAAATCTCATCTATCATATAATCGCAACTTTATAAGTGTCGTTACTCCATGTCAACCCTACTCAAAACATACAAGTTAGGTACAGAAGCCTACACATAGCAACTCAACTGGATTTACTGTTAATACCTACTGAAGGGCTGCCTAAACCAAGTTTTTATATTTTACCCACATAATCGTTGCAGCCAAACACTCTTTCAGATTTCATTAATCTACTTTATCCAGAAATAAGATCTATCAATTTCAAAAGCAGCTCCCGCTCACTTGGGATTCCTAAGAACAATGATTACAGAATCACCACGTAGAAACATCTTACTAATGAACCTGTCCTTGTTAACTGGCATGGCCTTTTTCTTGCCCTTCCCTGTCTTTGGCACCTAAACAAAAAATCCCCACATTTTATTACCAATAAGAAAGAAAGAAAAGAGTAATATTTGAAGGTAGATACATTTGCAAATCAGAATAACTCTTATAAAAACCAACCTCAGTCCACATCTCGCGGACATTTTCAAGAACCATGTTGCAATGTCGATCAAAGGCTCTAACACGACCAAGAAGTTTTTTGTTGTTCCGACAATTAATGAGCACCTAAGTGTGGCAAGACAAATAAAATCTAAATGAGACATTCATATGACTGGACTAATTATATTAATAAACAGAAATCCCTCAATATAATAGACCACAATCTGGGATTTAGGACAATAAAACTAGACACTACCTGAGTGTTATTCTTAACGCTCATCATAAGTACTGATAAGGGTCCAGTGTTAAACTCCTCTTCTTCATTCTTTCCACCCTGCAGCAATTACCATATATAAGCATGCATACACAGACAATAACTAAGAATTATAATGCATACAAGAAAATATTTCTTTAATAGAATCTATAATTACAAAAAAAAAAAAAGGATTGAACTCATAACAAAAATATCCATATTTAATTTTGATAATAAAAAGCAAAGCCATGACAAAGGCACTGGTTGACTATGATTAAGAAAGTACTGCGAATGACAAAAGCACTAGTTGATTAAGGCCCAAGTTACCATGATCAATTATTGATCACCATGACAAGGGAAACTGCAACTTTTAGACTGGCTATATTCTAATGCTACAATGGTAGAGGACTACAGATACAAAGACCACCTATACTCCTAATGAACCTACAATTCTTACGCCTGAGATCCTTGAGACAAGAAAATAATTTTATGTACTGAGAATTGGGTAGGCAAAGACATTCAATTACATTTGATGGCTGACAGCAACTTTCAGACAAGTAAACTTCCACCACAACATAGACTAAAAACTAAGAATTCAATTAAAGGTCACGTTTGGTTCACCTTGGATTGGAATGGGATTAGGATTCTTATCGTATTTTTAAGTTCAGTAACTTAATTTAGATCAAATATTTAGGAATAGCAATCTAATATCTTAATATTGTGGGATTCTAATTATTTAAATTTTATTAATATTAAGAATCTGCTTCTTGATGTTTTTAATGAAATATTTTTTATACCTAAAGTATCCCTCCTAAAATTAGACACTAAAACATACGCAAAGGTGCAGCCGTTTCAAGAACAGAGGTTTCACTAGTGATGAGGTCCTCGATAATGAGGCATGTTTGGCCAGCAGCAAGATGCTTTCGATGGCTATGGCAGTGCTGTAGTCTTTGACTTTGCGCCACATGAGCATGGGGATGTTGTTGGAGAGGGACATGCAGGTGCCAACAGGAAGGGCAGTGTAGGGGAAGCCGCAAATGAAATTGTAAGAGACGGAAGATGAAGGAGCTTAAGGTTTGGGAAATGTGCGAAGAAGTGAAATGTAGGAGATGATGAGGCGAAGGTCAATGTAGATTGGGGAGGAGACGCTCAACTTGAGCTTGAACTTTCCGAATTTGACAGCAGGGATTTCGTGGAGTTGCAGGATTAGAGATTCCATTGTTGGTAGTGAAGTAAAGTGAAACGAAGAAGGGGGCATTTCAGATTAAAAGGGTTTGTTTCTTTCTCTATCTGTTACTTCACTTCATTATTATTAGAGGAAGGGAAACACTTCGTTTCGATTAGGCCCCTTTTAATAGTCAAAGGAGCAGTTCAAATTTAAAGACTTCATGCAACAGGCTTTTGATTTTGCTTTTAACTAGACACAGGATATTTGTATCATCAGTAGAAATTGCCCAATATAATGTATTATCAAGTTAACAGTACTACTTAGAAATTATTTTATTGACTACGCTTTAAGTTTTATAATAACAAAAATGAGTCTTGAATAAAAATTCTGTTCTTCACGTAATTTGTTATTTGTTTATTTTGTGAATTATCATCTTTTTATTTTCTTTATTATTTTATTGCAGAAAATAACTAAGCAATATATGTGCAATATTGATTCTCTATAACAGATGAACACTTTTTTTTTTTATTTTTTTATATATCAGCTTTAATTTCTTTCCTCTATCATTACTAAAATAAACGAGTAAATTTTTTATTAAAAATTGAAAATTCACATAATAACTTTTAATTTTTATGATATTTTTCAAATTTTAAATTTTAAAATAGTTTAAATAAATTAATTTTATTCTAATAATTGATTATTTAAAAAATATTATGTTTATCAAATATAAGTTTATTTCCTCTTAAAAGATACAAAGTTATTAAATATATGGGTAATTATGGCAATATTGAATATACGGACAATAATGACAATCTTATTAATATTTGAATTCCTAATTTTTGTTTATTGAAACATACCAAACATAAAAATAAGATTCTCATTCCTATTCCGTCAATATACCAAACTAAAATATAAGAATCATAAAACATCCATTTTAGGAATAGGATTTCACTTCCCATGCTAAAGGTAACTAAACATGACCTAAAAGGATGTCACAAAATGAGAAATTTTTAAAACAATCATTAAAAAAAAAGGTGCAATTGACCAATTTCTTGCGACATTTTAACATAAGATGGAAAATCTACTAGTTAGTCACTTAAAAAAAAAGATGCACAAAGTGTAATTAAAAATCATATAAGATACTGAAGATCTGTGAGTTGGATATATCTTACCTCTTCTTCCATCGCCTGGCTAAATGAGGATAAGAAAGAGTAGGGAAAGGAGAAAGCAAAAAACAAAAATCAGCAATTAAGCAGAAATAAATTCAATCAGAAACATATTAAAAACAGCTGCTGTTAAGCGGTGGAAGAACTTAAGAACAAAAGAAAAATCAATCAGTATACCTCATCTTGAAAAGGAATAAGCGCTTTTAAAAAATTGTCTTCAACAAATACCCACAGCACTGAATAGATAGCACAAAACAATTAATTAGAAAATGATTAAAAAAATACAATTGAATCGACACATGCATCAAACACTAGAGGGAAGAGGAAAAAGAAGAGGAGATCATCATTCTCTAAGCACCAAAGTTTCATTAAAAACACACACACACACACACCCCCATATGCGCGCGCGCAAGCGCAAGCACATATATATATATAGACACACACACACACACACACACACACAACACAACACAGAACAAACAGATGGTTTTTTACTTTCCATATATCTCGTTACTTAAATTAGCGCACAATGAAGGATAATAATAATAATAATAATAATAATAATAATAATAATAATAATAATAAAACTAACCAGATCAGACGTTGAAGATCTCTGAAACTCTTCAGTTCAGGTCTCCAAAAATTTTCATCATTATTAGATAAAGCTCAGGAGAACGAAAGTTTTAAACAAACACATCATTAGAACAGAGATCTTCAATGTCTAAAATTACACCAAAAAATTTCAATTTTCGAGTTCAAAACACAGCCTCTTCAGTTCAGGTCTCCAAAAATAGTTTCCGCATGAAAGATCTAGGAAGAACGAAAGTATTCTACTCGTCATCATCAGAGGCCCAAATCAAAATGACCTCAAGAAAAAAAAATCCTATTACGGTATCTCTTCAGTTCAGGTCTCCATAATGGATTCCACATAGGTAACGTTTTTCAGAAGACCGAAAGTATTATGCTTAACATCGTCACCAGAGACACCTTATAACTATCAAACTCATATCCTAAACCTATTCACATGATTCAAAAAAAAAAAAAAAGGCACATACCTGCGTTTCAGGTTCTTGGTCGCTCAGATCCGACGAGCTTCAACTATGCGGCGGCAATTTTATAGCGTGATGTGTTTAGGGCAGGGTGCAAAACCCTAGCCTCCGCATTTTAATTATGGTGTGGGCTTTGGACTCGACTTAACGAACCCATTTTATTCTGTCTCGTTATTTTAAGCCCAATTAGAAAGAATCTCGTATCAGTTGGAAATGCGGGTGTCCTGTCGTCGAACTAAAGCGCAATCAAAGTTACACTATATGACTCTCTTGCAAATATAGGCGTCGTGTCGTTCAACGACCAGGACAAATCCCTAGCAACAGCCGCGCTCAGCATTTAACTATGAGAAACTATTGACATAGTGACGCGTATCTCTAACTCACAGCCTAACGAACACCCCAGTGAAAATTGTCTTGTCACGTGAAGTTTTGTTCTTCAAAGACAACTAAAAACGGTTCACGCAGCTCTAACTCACATGTCGTCTATAGAATTCGTTCGCTCAAAATCACAGCCACCATAAATGGGCATCAAGAGTAGGCCAATAACGTGGGGATTGCATGATGGAAGTGTAAACTTAAGAAACAAATTTAATTTTGACCTCAGTTAGATTCGAACTCGAAACCTGATAGTCCTAAACACGACTCCAATAGTAATAAATTCCAATGATACTAAATAATGAGTTGTCAACTATTTTGCAAACCAAGTTCTACCATCCTTCAATAACCGAAGAAAAGAAACAACAATAACTATCACCCCAAAGTTGTCCATTCCTAATATAATCATAGGTCTTTCGATTTATTCTCTTTATCTTATTCTCTTTATTCAGAAAAAATAATAAATAAAATCCACCTTCCATAGCATTAAGCAATAAGCACGGTAGCCCATAACATACAACAGTAAAATCCAAATCAACAATAATTAACTGGTATGCATAAGAGTCTGGACATTTTGTTTTGAGCTCGTTGTTACAGAAATCTAAATGGCATCTCTGTACATGTGAATGAAAGAAGAAAAAGATCAGTTGCTACCCATAAATCTATTTCTGCTCCAACGGTAGAAGGCCGTCATCCTTTGTCTGAGCCCGGTTATATGCTTACATATAGGACACGATATCAGAACAGTTTTCCTAATCCAATGAAAAAGTTCCACCACAGTACCTTTGTAAATCATCAAAAAAGAACAAAGTTGAAAATAGTAAGCAAACCATCCATTTTTAAGTTAAAACTGAAAAAGAACAAAAAAGAAACATAGAGTTCATTGCATCATAATCACAGATATGACAAATGAATATGGTTTCAGATTTCATTTTCTCACGGAAAAAAGAAAGTAGTTGCATTTGGAATGAGATTTGAAATCACTTGAGGAAATGATAAGAATGTAGCTAGTTGACTACCGAATCATTCTAGACCACACACTACCTGTTGCTGAACTTATCAACAGCACTAAAGGCGTAAAGCAGTGTTTCACTGGCTTTTTCTAGAACCACATACAGTTCCTTCGCTCTTGTTGTGCGAGCAATAACCCAGGCATTGTTTTTCGCTCTGATGCATATTTCCAAATCTCTCTCATGATCTGTGCTATCCCATTTTCCACTTCGCTTTTCCAAATCTACCTGTTCTCTAAGTTTGCTCATGGCAAGTAAAGATTCCTGAAATGCAACATGGGAACTCTTAATATTGAGCTTGACATGGTCGTATATGTTGAGCTACCAACAACAGAGCCCTTAACTTACCAGTACAAAATCCCAGATATTTTACCCAAGGGCTTTGATTTGCATTCATTTCACCATTATGCAAGGCCTAAATTCGACACATAATTTTGAATTCCTTCATATTTAAACTCCTAGACAATAGCAAATCTCTTACATAAGTTAAATAATTTAATTAGCTTTTTAGCAACAGTAACTTTGCATTAAAGATAAGTTACGGGACTTACAGCTAGAAGCCTAGGTTTGCTTAATCAATGGTTCAGTTCAGCTACTCCAATTACAGTAACTAGACCATGTACCCGTTTTTTTCCCCATGTAAGAGTCATCAGCACACCTAAATTAACATATTCCTCCCACTTTTGCATAGCCCTAGTCCTAACCATGACCTAAGCCTATCTTGGAGAGAAAATAGCCTCTTCAAAACTGTTATTCTTCTTTTAGTAGCAGGAAATTTAACAAGCAATTTATAATTTGGTAGGCATATTGAGCATTTTTCAACCTTATTTCTCTATGACAAGAAGAAATGTGAAATATCATACTCAGTACACTAATCTGACATGTCTAGCACATGTGAAACCACGCATGCGCATATCGATCATGCAAATCAAAAGATAATTTACCTTCATTAGGGTTGAAACCTTTACTGGCGGAGAAGCCCTAGATATGTTCCTATCGTCATCAACCAGTAAGTAACGATACCCTTTAACATGATACGCATTCTCTCCACCCCATCCTTTTGATAGTTTCTCTTCAACTTTCAAGATCTTAAATGATGCCTGACACATCAAGAAAGAAAATAAAGGTTAAGTCAATATATACTTTTTGCTTCAAGCAGTTTTGAATACAACACAACACCAATGCTTTTTGTGCCAATACGCAAGTACGGCAGGAGAGAACTTTATCTAAGCTATTGTTATAAATCCTTGGCATCTAATATAGTGAGAAAAGAAAAGATCACTAAAATCTGTTTGACCCTGGTTGATCTATGAAACAAATTCTGAGCATAGAGGCACAAACCTTATGCAGATAAACTACATGGTAAAAATCATATCATCATGAAGAAGCTTGAAATGACATTTTGATCCTGTTGAATGAAAGTAAACCAAGCTCCAGTTGAACCAACTTTCACTGTGGAGTTTGAAGGCTGTAAAGAAATGATTATGATTTTATAAGATAAAGATCTGTTTAAAGGAATAATTTCCCATCAACTGCATGGCACGTGTCTAGGGGAATGTTAAAAAATGACAAGGTTTTGGAGAACTATAGACTTGGACTGAACAGAAGGAAAGACATAGGAGAGCTACATGGGATGACACGCCCTCGGAAGTGGGTTAATGGAGGATAAAGGATGGAATGTGAATGGATGTAAATATTTAACTTTATTTGGGAGTATAATTTTAATGAGAGTAGAAGGTTAATGGAAGTTAATTCTTTATATTTTTAATCTTCTAAATCTATTTTTCTTTAACCTCTAATTTAGGGGGTAAACAATAGAACGAAAGAGTATTAAGAATAAAATACATTATAAGACAAATATAATCTTGGTAGCATCCAATAAAATATTTTGTATTTTGGATATAATTGTTAATTTGATATTTTTTTAATTAACTTCCCCTCATATTTTAAAACTCTCAAACAAGGTTAATATTATTATTTCCTTTAACTCTATATTATTTTTTTAAAATTCACAAACAAATAAAGGTAATTAACATTTCATTATTTCACCCTTGATAACCTCTTTTCCATCATCTTCAAAACTTTCAGGTAAAGCCTTAATTAATTTCTCTGTTTTTTAAAATTGAACAAAAAAAAAAAGAAAATATATAATTATTCAAAAATAACAACACTTCTTTACTTTGGATAAAGTAGAACTTCATTGATAAAAGAATGAAGTGCAATAAGGGAAAAAATAAGGAATTCACTTCTAACTTATATCAGGGAAAAAGGAAATAATTAGGATCAACACTAGTGATATATATATATATATATATATATAGAGAGAGAGAGAGAGAGAGAGAGAGAGAGAGAGAGAACACCTCCATAACAGACCACATTAAACGTAAAGACAGGCCAAGGGCACTCACATTTTCAAGAACCTGGTTCTTTACCATGGAAACATCTTGCTCTGTGTTAAAAATGGGGGAAACAGGAATTAGAAGGATTAAGGTAAGGCCCCTATATTGATAAGCACAGACATACATTTCTTCTTGAGTCTGCTGAAGCCAAATTGTTGGGGTGAGAGAAGTCAAACTACCAGCATTCCCACCCCAAATATCAGTGACAAGAAAACCATCTTTTCCTTTAGACCATCTGTCATGCTGTAAAGGCCTTTTAATATTATATATCTTGACTTCAGTAGAAGAATTATCATGCAAATGATAAAGATGTTCTGAAGCAGAGCTGTAGTCGTGGGCCAAGGTAGATGCTGCAGTGATATGAGACACATTATTTCCTTTGAGTAAAGACGACCAGGAACTTACTCCAGAGGATAGAGCATGAGGGATCAGCCTTAGAACAGCATATGCAAATAAATTTATGGTGTCATCCTGACAGCAGGATATTATAATGAAGGTCAGCATTTAACACAGTAAATGTTCCCAGCAACATAAATCCATGCTTCTCTCATACTCTTAAAGTCCACTTGATTTTCCACAGATTTATGGTGTCAACTACTAAGATGTGGATAGCAAATGGGGTAGAGATTGAAACATACTGGGGAAATTGTTGTGGACACAAGCAGGTCCTGATACAAAATCAAGGAGAAGCAGGGTGTGGTCCCAGCACAAGATTCTAATGTCCTGACAAGCAACTGCCAAAACAAGGCAAAATCAACAATGTCACTTTTTCTTTACAAGCTAAAAATAGTATCTCCATGTTCTCTTTGTTACATAAAAATGAGTTTCAATCAATTAACTTCCCAAAAAATATGATGAATAAATAAAACAAGAAACTTTTGAAAAGGATAAAAAAAAAAATTGAAGTTCATAGTATGCTAATTATGCTCATATAAACATGTTAATTCTAATTTCCAGAGAAGCTCAAACAAAGAATAAGAAGAGGAAAAAGTTTGTAATAGTTGGTGTCATATGTGCTGTGTAAGAATACATCAACCAAAAAGGTTTAGCATTTCACATGGATGTAGTTGCTGAAAATATTTCCTAGAGAGCAACCTGAACTTCAATTGCAGCCTCCCTCCCAATAGTCAACATTTGTACAGTTCTCCGCTTCTTTAAACAGTCACGAAATGATGGTAAGTGGAGTTTCTTCCCAACAAGAAAATCTGTAAGGAACAGACAGAAACAAGAGAAAAATCTGTAAGGAACAGACAGAAACAAGAGAAATACTCTGGTGGGTCAAATGACTTTATGTGATCTGATATAGCAACTTCAGAATTACCCACAGCAGCAGTCGTGAAATGAAATTTGGAACAAAGAACACAAAATTGTTAGCATAATTCTTATTGGCATTCAATCACATAATGTCTTACCAGTTAAATAATCCATGATGAAAGGATACAAATGAGAGCGAATTAGTCCTCCACTAGGTTCTTTCTCAAGCATAGCTCTTATAGGTCCATGAAACATCAAGAAAAGAGAGTGAACTTCCTTGAGAATATCTCTCAATGCATCAATCCGCCATATGGCTTCTAACTGCGTACTTTTCTCCACCACCTGCATCAAGGTCAAGCACGAACAAAAATTATGTGCTTTCATTTGAATTCAGAAGACACAGCATTCAAAGTTTGAATTTCCAACATCAATGAACTGATAGTTTGTAGATGGAATAAAGATAAAATTACTTACTATAACAAAGGAAAACAGCCATAAAGGGGAATCATGAGAAAATGCTACAGTCTCCTGAACAAAATAATAATATCATCCTACCGCATGGAGTGTATTGCTCCCTCAAACAAACAAGAAAAAAAATTTATTGTTTCTTGGTATAGAGCATGTGTACATGCATGCATAGAACTAGAAAATTGTCACAGTACAATGTCAAATGAGCCTTTCTACAGGAAATAAGCAGGTTTATACATTCTAAGCTGATGTATACCAGATTATCACATGCAGCTCAAACCTAAAATTTGACTGTGCAAAGCTTACCAAATGAAACAAAGAATCTAACACTACATTGATTTCTCTTTTTATTTGTTCACTTATTTTGATTTGTCAGTAACTTGACTTTGTAGCATGTGAATATCACCAGATTTGCCAAGTACAAACTAAAACAGTGTACAATGGGATAGGCTGAATAGAGGCAAAGCAACATGATAAAGAAGAAATCAACATATATTACCATCATTACAAAATCAAACTACATATATAGGATGTTTGAAAGGGAACAAATACTGCACCATCACCATCCAGATATCTGGCTCTGCCTCATAAAAAACATGAGAATGCCTTTCTGCTTCAATAACCTCACAAGCTGCTTCGGGAGAAAAAATTCTGCATATGATTAATGGTATATCTTAAGACAACTGGAAAAATGGAAATGATTAATTAAATTGATAGGCTCTATAAGATTGGAAGAAAAATAATACCTAAAACAATAAAACTGTTCAAGAATACAGAATTCTTCAGTAACAAATAAATTCATGTACCCATATGTTAGGGAAAAAAAAATATACTAGACTAATAAGAGAGAAAAAGAAGATACAGAGAGAGAATATCCTCTAGAATCATGGTAGTAAAACTCAAGAAATGGAGAAAACAAAATTTAACTCATGGAAACATATTCATTCAACTATTACATATGGCATCAGAAGCCAAGATACCTGCACATCAAATTTGATTGATTTTTCCTCATCCTATTCTCTTTTCATTGTCCATCCTTAAGTGTGTACACTTGTTGAAAATTCTTATATACAACATAAGAAATTCAATACGTAACATTCAATTTCAAAAAATTCACTCTTCTGGATGTCAATGAAATTATTGTCTGAAGCTGTGAGATTATCACTAACTAAAGGGGACAGTAACTAAGAAGTATATTTTCCACATTATAAATCAGATAATTCTGCTGTCACAGCTTACCCTCCCAACATCATCCCAGATCAAACTGGCTACTCACCTTGTAAATGAGATGAGTCCTTCACCAAGCCCTATCAGAGAAAGTTGTTTTGAGGAGGGAAAATCAGCTGGAAAGAATAATAAAACCTTGTCCAGCTCCTGCCCTTGTTGTTGCCCTCTTCTCAAATCAAATATGCAAAATTGCATGCCTCCACTTGCAGCTGCCAAACCCATAACTTGTTCCAATGCACAAAGACTACCAACACCGAAAGATGCAACAAGAGTTAAAATCCCATAAAGTAAGGTGAGGCAAAACTCCAACATCTATTCAATGTTTTAAAATAAAAAGAATAGAATCAACTAAATCCACAGCCACATTATCACAAATTTTCGAGCCTTATCATATGGAAGAAAATCCTAGCATACTAATGAGCTTTGACATCCCAAACATTCCCGCTAAGATCTCATGAAGATGGATACTATCAGAATTTTTTCCTATCAAGTTATTTGGTGAACAACTATCAAAAATTAACGGAATTGTGCGTTGATAAATCAACATAAGTAATAAAGAACCATATCGAGCTCTTGTAACTTATAAACACAATATCCCAACGGCAGACATAAGTAACTTCAGGTATCTAGCAGCAGAATCCATATAACAGTTATAAAACTTCAATTTCCATTTCAGCCCAACAGCTTATTCTCGATCAAAAACTGAATAATTATTATCGATCAAAGAGACTTACGCGAACGAAGTGATGAAGTGCTTGAGATTGCTAACTGGGAAAGATGGATGTTGGCAGTTTAGGAGAGAAAATGGAGCTTCTTCGTCTCCAGTTATGCATTTGGGGTTTGGCTTAATATTTGAGCGGTTCAACGTTGAGGATAATTTTGAATGGTAGGTAGTTTTTTGGCTCAACGGGTTGGCAGCGTCAACGGGCCATACACATAAGATGCTCGCACTGTTATCACCGTTTTGATTTCGCATTTATTTGTAGTGTTGAGTAAATTAAATATTTAAATACTTGAAAACAAGTGTTTTAATAAATATTAAGGTTTAATATTTTAATTCAAAAATAATTCTTGCATTTGAAATATAAAAATTAACGTTTAAATTCAACCATTAAATTATCTAATATTTTATATTTATTGATTACAAATTGCTTACCATTGATCATAATTGCTAAATCAAATAGACATTAAAGTAGTTTAACACTAGTTGTATGCATCCAATCAATTAGATATGCAGAATAATTTAAAAGAGTTTAAGTATTTTTATATTTGAAAAATAAAAAGTATTGTAATAATTTTTAGTGATAATTAAAAATAATTATTTAGTTTATCATTCACTTATTAGTTAAACGTACATATAAATTTCTTACACCTGCTGTAAATAAGTTTTTGCCTTTAAAATAATAGATATTTTTTCATTAATAAGCATTTTTTTAATCATCTTTATTGTTTTCCTTATTAATCAATTATAGAGTAACATAATTAGTGGTGAAGTTATTTTTAGAGTAATTAATGGTATATCAAATGAAATAAAATGATTAATAATATATTGTTGCTAAATTAAATAATTGAATTTAAAAGAACTTTCATAAAAATAAAATAATAAATTTAAAAATAAATAAAGAAAAAACAAATAAAAACTAAAATTGCTGAGTTCTTTGATTATAGCAAATTATTTAGTCACAGGCATATGTTGATGATTTGGCAATAAAAACAAAATGATCTATTGATGATATATCACCTTTTTAATATTAGATTACTGATATTTAAATTCACAACTTAATAATTTTGTAATATAAAACGTAAATTTTAAATTTTCAACAGGAGAATTTCTTTCAATATGGTATTATGGATTAATTATCATTATCAAGTTGATGCTAAGATTTTGTATTAATGTTAAATATTTCGTTTTGTTCAAACAATATAAAAGTTAAATGTTCAATAAATGAGAAAAATAAATAATCAATGTGATTTGACATATTTGAAATGCTAATTAGCAAATATGAAAAATAAATACACTGATTAATTGAATGAATCATTTGAGTTGTAGAAAATCAATATGATTTTTAATTATACATGCTTAGTTAATCTATAGATACATAAATTTGTATCTTAGCTTAATGATAAGGTGTGACTATTTAAAAGTAGAGGTCAGAGTTCAAATCTTATCAATGTAATATTCCCTCTTAAATATTCAAAAAATATATAACTACATAAATAAACTAGTTACTAATATCATAAGTCATTCCATTCATTTTTTATTTTATTAAAATTTATAACATACTATAATACAATCTAGTTTATATCATTTATTTGTGTATTTATCTGAAACTTTATTATTTAGGATATATATATATATATATATAACTTTCTATCCTAACAATGAGGATATACATTCATTGTGATAAAAACATTTATAACTAAAATGTCATTTTTCATTCTTTTTCTTCCTTTCTTTCTCTTGTTCTTTCTTCTCTTTTCTTTGCTCTACTTTTTACTTTTTATATTTATAAAAATTTAAAAATAACACAAAAAAATTTTTATAAAAATAAAATATTTTATTAAATTTTATACTTAAATCAAACACAAAAACTCTATTTGAAATAAAATCATGCAAAAAATAAAATAAAAAAAATTTATAGATTATTTTGTAAAATTGGCAAATAATTATATAATCATTATTATTTTATAATATTAGAATATATTTTATAATATACATAATATTATATGAAATTATAAAATATTTAGAGTTATGATACTTTTTATGTAATTTTATAGATTATTTTGTAAAAAGGAAGAAATATTATCATATTACATAAAAATCATGTATTGACGAGTATTTTATAATATGAGGATATATTTTGTAATTCCACGGTATATTTTGTAATAGATAAAATATATATAATACTATATGAAATTACAAAATATTTGGAGTTATTGTATTTTTTATGTAATTATATAATTATTTTATAAAAAAGAAGAACTTCTTTAATAATTTTAATAAGAAATGACTTCTTTCAAAATCTTATGGCTTTGACTAAGACACCTTTTTTTTTTTTTTTGCCAAAAAATTTATGAAAAATATTTTATATATTTTCTGATATTTGGTGCATTCATGAAAATTAATCAACATAAATATTTTTTTAGTCAATAAAAATTTAAGTCATTTATAAGGAAAAATGGCTTTCTCTTTGAAAAGAAGAAATTATTTTTCAAAATTCAACAAACTCAATCAAATGAAAAATAAAACATATAATTGAGAAATAAAGCATATAAACATAAATTATTGATATATTTATTATCACTGATCATATTTCACCGTTGATAACAATTATTGGTTGTTGTAAGTCGATGATAGCAGCTAACGATTGTGGGACTCATTTCATTTTAATATTTTTTTCACATTGGATAATAAATAATATAAATATAAAATACGTATGATCTAAATTTTATTATAATTTTATAAATTAAAATAAAATTAATATTTTTATGTATTTATAATATTTTTCTAAGAAAATATTTTTTAAAATAAATTATTTTTCATAAACAAGTTATTTTCTATGAAATAAATGAAGTCTTAATTTAACTTTTTGAATTATTTTTTAAAATGATAGAATTAATTTTTTTTTTAAAATATAGACTTTTCAAATAAGAGAATCATTAAAATAAAATTCTTTTCCAGCAAATTCTTTCAAAATTTCAGTTTTCAAATAGAGCTAAAAATCATTTTATTTTAAATTATTTTTATTTTATTCTATAATATGCCATAAAAATTCATTTGCAATTGAATTCTATAAAAAGTTTATTTGCACATAAAATGAATTTAAATTAAAATTGAACGAAACCTTATGTAAGGGTATTTTTGTTATTATGAGAAACATTGTACAATTTTATAATTTATTTAAATTTTAATTTAATTTGATAGAATTTTCAAATAAAATAATACATATTATATTCAAATAGGTCATATATTAAAAAATTAAATTAAATTACTAAAATGCTAAAAGAAAATTTGAATAATTTTGAAGTATATTTAGTTTTCCAAATACAATATATTAGATACCTCATAATAAATAAGGCATGAATATAACATTGTATCTAACTTAATAGAAAATATTGAAAATAATTGACATTATACATGTGTTCGTATATATAAGGTATGACTAAACGTTTGAATACGAGTAAACTTGATACTTCGGGTAGGATATGGATACGAACATGAGTTGGGTACTATACTATTTGTACCTTACCCAAATCCAATACTATTTTTTTATTATATGAGTTTACCTATATTCATTGTCAGGTCAATTTGAATATTATTCAGTTTGGTCGAGTAGGATGTGGTAGGGTTCGAGTAGGTACCCATAGATAAACTACAAATTGCCATATATATTTATATATAAAATGACAATTTTATCAATGTAAAATACCCTATTATTAAGTGCAACAAAACTTAGGTGAATACTGTATGGTGTAAGGATATAAGTAAACAACAGATATTCACCATTTGTTAAGTATGGTGTGCAGTGGAAATGTATCTATTTCTTCATGGACAATGGATGCTAGTTATCTGTAATGGTGTTAAGGAAAATGTCAGGGTAAAAGCATTAACGGAACCTAGTTTTCCAGAAAGAAGTAAGCTCAGAATCAGACTTTTAAAGTTCAATTTGGTTTTCAATCATTATTCACCTTGGACACCAAGGAAATTTACCAAATAAATTATTATGGGGGAAAAAAAGACGAGGCAGAGGGGAAAAGAACTTCTCAGTTGTGTTGTTCTGTGAAACGAATGTTCCTGAGAAGTAAACAACAGATACACAGAATTAGGCATTTTCTCAGCAACGAAACAGACAGTAGAATAAGAAGAAGGAAAGAAATGCAAATGTGAGAATCCCCACAAGAATCTTCACATCCAGTGACGGGAAAATCACCAAAAGCGACAAAATGAAGTTTGTTACTGCCCATCAAGAAAATACCAAAACACCACTGGTCAATCCACCAAATTCTCCCGCCTAGGAAGGGCGAAAATCGTAAAATCTTCTATTAAACCTGCTGCCTTCTCCTTCTCGTTCAGCAAACGCACATCACCATCATATTTACAGTTTTCTTTCTTCTCTCAATTAAAAAATGGCAATAACAGTATTCGAATCTGGCAAGAGAAGAAAACGAACCCCAAATATCTTCACTCTTCCATTCTCCGCCACCATGGATTCCCACGGCCCATTTCGAACTAACATCAGAAATTTCCTTAAACGGTGCGCAGAGCCCGAAGACTACACCATTGGACCCCACCCCGTTTGGTGCACTTTGCTCGTCAGCGGATCATCTGGCGTCGTTTTCCCTCTCTACGTCGTCGAACAAACCGTCCTCCCTCCCCCTCCTTCTATTCCCCACTCTGCGACTTCTGCAGATTCATCGGTATAAGAATATAATATTTCTTTTATTTCTTTTCATCTTCTTATCTATATTTTAATTTGCTTGTCTTTTGTTATCATAATAGGATGGAGTCGCCATTGCGTGTCGAAGAGGAACTACCACGTTATAATTCCAGAGGATAGAAAATGGAGTAAGGATATAAGTAAAGAGTCCCTTAAGCTCCAGACCCATCTCTTACATGGTGTGATTCACTGCAATGGATTTGGTCATCTACTCTGCATCAAATATGGTCAATGAGTGCACGACTCTGTTACCATTGAATCAAATGCTTACTGTTTTCATAATTCAGTTTTGTATTCTCTTATTTCGATTTTATTACTGCTACTTAAACACAGTTTTATTTTAATTACCCTCGTAATATGATCAGACAATTTTAACATTACTAAACCAAAGTCTCGTTTATTTTGGGTTCTTCTTTTGAATTTGTTTTATTTATTTATTTATTTATTTTTGGTTGTAGTGGTATTTCGGTGCATGATACGTCAAAAGATGGAAGCATGAACCTAAGGTTGCTTCATGGGCTTGCGTATGGGCGGTCTTGGTTTGCGAAATGGGGTTATAAGTTAAGTCATGGAAGTTTTGGAGTTACAAGGCTCGTATATAACAGAGCTTTAGAAATTCTGAGTTCATTAGACCTTAGTAAGATTGTTTATGACTTCTTCAATAAAAGACAAGGCAAATTGATTAAGCAAATTAAAAGTACATATAGAGATGTTAGTGATGCCCAGTTGGTTACTATTGGTGATTTGATACAATTCATGCGTGCTTTCGATTCAAAAGCGCTTATTCAGAGGAAAACAGCATTGGCATTGGCTTCGATTTTGACTGAGTTGTCAACTGGAAACAACCCATCAAGCTGAAACTCATTTGCATAGCCATCCAAGTTATGTGGGTGGTCGGTCGGTTGGTTCTTTTGTTGCTAAACTGGGTGCTGCTAGATGGCCCAAAAGAAGGTTGGAGCATGTAGTGAATGTACTTTTCCAAGCTTTGGAATCATATGAGGGGGATGGAATGCTTCGGCAAGACTTGCGAAACGCAGTTAGATCACACATTGGTGACACTAGTTTGATCGATTTTGTTCTTAAACATATTGATAAGGTTGTGGGTGATAAAATTATTGTTTGAGCAACCGAGCCCACCAACAAACTGTTAGAATTTTCACTTAAGGATATTTCTGATGGAGCTACATTTGAAAGGAAAACAAAGAAAGATTCTGTTGGCGATGCTGTGGATCTGCAACCAGGACTTGATGTTTATAAAGATTTGGTTTTCTTGTACAAGAATGTGTTATTGGGCTACCCCGATTATCATGCAGTTAGTCTAGCGGCCAGAGTAATCTTGGACAGCAAACATTTTGTTAAGGAATTGCAATTCGAGAACAGTAGTGAGGATGCATTACAGAGACTAATTTGCCAAGTAAGGCCGAGTTATGATGAGTTGGTGAATGAGCTGACTTGTCCATTGCCACCAGGTGAGGTGGTGGTGCGGCAGCCCAAGAATGTACAACCGTAAGTGAGCTTAAACTGATGGTGCAAAGTGAATTAAGGGATACATATTATGTTATGGATAAGTTTGTGGTGAAGGATACACAGATTGGTGAAATGGTGGTAATGGAGGAGAAGGCTTTTATCCAGTGTAGAGTGGAGCAGAGTATGCGGATATGGTTTAGAGGGTATGGACTAGACTTGGGTACAAAGCAGAGGTATCCAGGTGGGGATAATGATTGGACTGTGAATTGTAGGTGTGGGGCTAAGGATGATGATGGAGAAAGAATGGTGGCATGTGATGTTTGCCATGTTTGGCAGCATACTAGATGCAACAACATTGAAGATGATGATGCTCCTTCTCCTCTGTTTCTATTCCGTCTTTGCAGTTCTAGGATTAAGAAGAACAAGTTGGCTGCAACATAATTTAACTGAAAAAAATAGATATATATATTTGGGTAGATATAGTGATCCGTGGAACATGCTATGTTGACATCAACATTCATGCAAATACACTGTTGTAGAAACTATAAAGGAAGAACTAATTTTGGTATGATTTCACTACTCAATCACCGTTCTGTCACTATGTTGACTGAAAAATTTAGTGAAGAAAAATGAATTAGTTTGAAATTGTGTATATTGTCCAAAAGAAAACATTAAGTTTAGTAATCCTCCTATCTCAATGAGGCCAGGGAAGGAGCCAAGGTCAAGAATGTTGGGGAAGTGGTTGGATTGGAGGTCTTTGTGATGTTTTGAATTATTTTACTGTCTCAAAATTTAAGAATAAAAATGCATTTTGTTTTCAAAATTACCATTTTATGATCCTCGTAACTTTGAATCAATAGCTTATTTTAAAAAGTTTTTTTCCAATTTATATATTAGAAACACTTTTTTTTTCTAGAATAAAAGTCTCGATATTGATTAATTGGATAAATTGAATAGAATAGATATACAGAATCTTATTTAATTCCATATTTTTATAACAAATTCTAAGATAAACCACATATATAATTTAAATTCAAATAATAAATAACTTGATTTGCAGAAATAAATTATATTTATAGATCATTTGATTGGCTTAGTAAATGAGAAACACACTCCATTTGATAATAACTTTTTGTCCTTTTATTGGTTGGATTTGATTCTCACAAACTATAAATCTATTGTAATAAATGTTTATATAACTTTACACCATAGATCAACTAATAAAATATTAGATTTAAATACCAAAATATCAAGACTTTCAGTATGAAAAAATATAATAATAAAATGCCTGAACTTATAATAATATAAGAATACAAAATCTCAAAATCTGAAAAATAACTCTAAATAAACTCAAAATAAATAAATATTATATTAAGATATGAGAAGATAAACAAAAATAAATTCAATAAATAAGTAGATTTGGATTTTATTCAAAAAAGAAATCAAAGAAAAAAGAAAAAGAGAGGTTAATTTCTAGTCATCTTGTAAATTATCTTTTAAAACCTGATTAGAGAAGTAAAAGAGAAAAGGACAGAGTAAAGTGAGAGAGAACAATTCTCAAAGTTTTTAATTAACTTAGTAAAATAGTTGTGCTTAAATATTATTATCTCAAAAATAGTTTGTGTATGTATGTTATTAAAATTTTCAAATCCAATTTAAATGATTTGGGTGAGTGAAATGCTGTCAGTAAGGTAAATGTGTAGATGTAGAACAATTATTTTTCAAATTAAATAATATCAATAAAGCAGATATGTAAATTGTCGATTTGAATAATATAATAAGTTACAAAAAAAAATTCATCAACTAAAAAAAATTGAGAGAAAAAATAGAAAGGTAAAAAAAGAATAAATAGTTTGTACTGATATTGTGCGTCCAAAATAAAGTACAACAAAAGAATAAAAAATATAAGAATTTTAATTCTAATTGTACAAGTAATTTATATGAATCAAGAATATACGAAAATTATTTTCAAGCTAGGAGTTATTTATAATTAATTAGGAATTTACACATGTATATGAGTTTAAGTTCAAACCAATATGCAACATATTGAACAATATCAAATGGTAGAGAAATTTTAATCTAAATTTAGTTTATTATATAGGATGATAAACCATTCAATTATAAAAAAGTCGCATTCGTTTAAATTTTTTATTTTTATTAATATTTGTAATTTTTATAAATATTCAAAATATATTGTATAAATATTTTTTTATTAAATAATTTATTATGTGTAAATTCAATTTATGAAAAAATTTCTCTAAATGGTAATATTATACTAAAAGTTATAGTGAAAACGGTTAGCATCACGATCATAGGCGAATAATAACATCGTTATTGGCACCGTTTGGATTGTTGCTGTCACTTATCGGCGTCCAAGTTATAAACAGCCAATAAAATCCATAATTTGTTTTCATACTTGTTGAAAGAGTTCATGTCTTCCAAGTACAACTGCGTAAGCAGGAATCCAGTAATGAAAGGTTGCCACAATAAGGAAAAGTGTACCTTCCAAAACGTAATCTATCTTGCGTTCCCATGGGTTTTGCTTTTCGACAATGGCTAGTTTCTTAGCCTAACATGCCAAAAAGCCAGACTTAAGCATTCCTATTTATGATGCATCTAGTCAAAATACTGGGAAAATCCACATAGGACCCGTTGTCAAAATGGCTGCGGCTATCGCTCCACAGCTTATTAGCCTCAAAAATTAACATCTTTTTATCTTCTAATTTTACTTATAATAGCAAAATACCCTTCAAATATTTGAAAGAAAGGATCCGCATATTTAATTTATCATCATGAAACCTGAAGGTAATGTCCAAAAGAATGTTCTGCGAAAAAACAAAGACTCGATCCAAGTAATGACAACGACAACAAAGCTCACCAGTCTACCATAAAAGATAAAAATAGAAATGACTCATATTGTGAAACTGCAAAGTAACAACACATTCATTTATATATAATATGCACAAAAATGCAAATACCTTTCTGCCCATAATAAATCTTGCAAGGTATGGCATGGTGTTATGGTGTGGTGTGGTATGGTTAAGCGGGGAAAATTTTCGTTCTTTCCTTCTTTCTAGTCCGATTCCATGTGCAACATGCTCTGAATTTAAACTCTTCACTCCATTCTTTAAAAATCTTAAAGTATTCTAATACCAACCCTTTTGGGTGCTCTTTTTTGTCTGCCATATTCATATGCAAACAGCATTAACATAACTTTGATGCCATAACACAAGGAGAAGAGGGTCCCAATTTCATAACCACCATAGAAAACACACCGAATGTGACACCACCACCACCGGTTTCCGACATAGATTATAACAAATCAAGCAATCTAGGGCGGCTGAAACATGAGAAAATTGGGGGGGGGGGGGCGCGGGGAGGAAGGAACCATGTAAGGCCAGCACATAAAGAACCATTCCCATCAAGAATGAAAGCACATTATGTAAGATTAAATTAAATTTAATTAAATAATTGAGGTGAAGAATATATGTAGTATAAGTAGTTTTATTGTGCAGAAGAATATTCAATACAAAATTAACACCAAGAACAGAACAGAAACCGATAAAAATCAAATCAAGATAGATACAAAGATTTATGTATTTTTTATGACTGCAGCAAGCAGCCACCACCATTCCTCCATTTCTATGTTTCATGACTCATTCTGTACAACCCTCAAGAAAATATTCTCTTCTCAAACGCTGTGGGCTCCCTCCCCCCATTTCAACTAATTAATCCAACCTTTTTTTTTTTTTTCATGTCCATTCATGGGGGCTACAAGGAGTGACTTTTAGACAACTTTAGAAAAAAGATTATTATAGCTGTGGAGTTATTGATTAAATTCATACCTTCATATGAGCCAAAATTTGTATAATATGATTGGAGAAAAGAGAGAATAGGACATTGTTTAACAGTTTTGGAATTAACAGAGAGGAGCCCTCCTAGGAATGCCTTTCCTTTTGTGCAATTGTCTCCTTGGCTTCAATGCTGAACTCATCATCCATCCATGTGTTTCTTCAGACAGATCAGTCAAAGAAAGAGATGATTCCTTCTCATCACTTGAATGTCTTTCTTGATTGTAGTTGTCCTTCCAAGAAAGGTTTGGGAATTCTTGAATAGAGAATGTGATCATTTTGTGTTTTTGGTCTTTAAGCTTCACTGACACAGCTGAGACCTGAAAATGCATCAACATCTGATCAAAATTAATCAAACATTAATAAGGTAATCCAATGGAGTCTATGGGATGAGTGATGAATTTTATACTTTGCATGCAATGGAACAAAAACGATTAGGCAAATCTTGTATGTATCTCCCACATGCTTCACAAGAAGCACCAAATTTTGCTTTGGTTGATGGTTTTGAATCTTTGGATTGAGGCCGCGGGTTCAAGTGCACAGCCTTTTCGCCATTGATCTTGTATGTCTGCATAAGCGGAATGAATTTTCTTTCAGAATCTATGATCAAGTCATCCCCGAATAATGAAATATATACATATAATATTACTAATAACAAAAGAAAGAATGAAATCATTCAGACTAAAAACAATAAGTGCTAAATTAAATGAAAGAATTTCAGTACAATTAATAGCCAAAACCAAGTAATTCATTCAAGGTGGATGATCTGTTCTATGGATTATAAATTTACAGAATATTAGAATTACATCAAGCAAGAACACATTATTTAAGAACTAATACCATTCAGGGATTAAGAACTAAAGAACTATATCCACCAATCCAATTATGTTCAAAGCACCAACAATTCAATCACCCATACTTCCGTACCACAATATAATGAGCATATAGTCACATAGCAATAAGATCTTAATTAAGTCAATAATGAATCTTAAAAAGGAAAAACTAATCTTGAAAATGGAAAAAAAGGATAATTATAGACGATTAAAGAAACCTGAATTTTAGAGCAGTCAAGATGTTTCTGGATGTCCTGGAGGCGCACAACATCATGGTAGACATACTTGCAGATCTGAAGTTGCCTGTGAAGGCAGTGAGCCTTCACGCAATGTCTGCAAAACCCAAGATTACAGTCTATACAGAAAACATTTTTCTCATTCTTTCTCAGCTCTTGATGATGAACACAAGAACCAAAGAATTTGCTACCCAGAAGTGTACTTATCCAATTTGAATTGTTTTTTATATAAAATTTGCATCCCACCTGACAAAATTAAATAAGAAAACATCAAATCAAATAACTATCTATCGTCAAAAATGAAAGTTTGAATCAACAAAACTATCCAATTTAACAATTTCAATCAATATTATATAAATATTATAAAACAAGAAAAAAAAAAACTAAACTTCTCGTCAGATTTTGGTACTTTTGCAAAGTAAGCGCAATAAACATAACAAAATTGAACATATTCATATAAAGAAAGACGAATTTGAGGTCAGAAGTAAGAAAAATACCCAAAAGTGAGAACAATAATTCATACCATTTGGTTGGTTGGTTTGTGAATAGGAGCAGAGAAGAGAAGAGAATGGTATTAAAGATTGTGAAAGAATGATATAAGGAATGTTAAAATGTGAAAAAAATAAAATAAAAATAAAAAGAAAGGAAGAAAAAGGAAAGACAAATAAATCTGTGTGGAAGGAAGCAATACTGTTTCAGTACTCACTCCTCCCCATAAAGAAGTGGCCTACCATCGGCGGGAAGGTGAATGAATATCTCTCTCATTATAGAAATAAATATTACCAAAATTATATTATTATCATTCTACTTTATTAATATTTTTGTTTTATAAAAACGCATTAATAGAGCTCTGGACAAATTTTGTCAAGAAGATGAAATTATCACCATTAGAATGACTGCTTTAGCAGCGTGTGCTAATAATCAAGCGGAGCATTAAAAAAAAGAAGATTATTTGGAGTAAATCTGTAAGATTATTAAAAATAAAAAAATAAATAACTCAATATGTTTATCTTGTAGATGGTTAAAATTTTAAATTCCAATATTTTATCATATTTTTGCATCATTATCAATTCTTAATTTGAAACAGAGAAGTTGCTAATTATACAAAGTAATATAATTCAATAGTTTGAAAACCAAATTTCTATATGAAATGGTATCTTTAGCACTCTCCTTCAAAAAGGGGATCACAATTTTGTTTTTTTTTCCTAAAAAAATGAATTATTAAAATTTGAATTTTAAAACTCGTGCATTAATTACTTAATTAGTATATATCGAAGTTTTGTTACCTACTGTCATGAATTAAAAGAAAAAATTGAAAAAAGCAAAAATCTTTGGAGTTTGACAAATAAGATTCTGGTTTTATTAGGGCCTCAGAATTGTCCAATAAGTCAGCAGACTTTCGAGATGTCAAATCATAAATAACCCTTTAATCATGGAAGGTAAATGTCTGCAATGTCCTTTGAATTGAATGATGGGAAAATAAAGAAATAACTACAGAGATTTTTTTGACTTTTCGGGGACATAATGAAGGTCTTTCTTTGTAAAGGTACAAATAATATATATATATATATATATATATAAAAGAGTAACATAGGAAGTGTTCCTATATTTACTCCGAAATTAGTTAAGTTTATATTGAAACGACGACGGTTAAATGATAATAGGTAGAAAAAACAGAAAAACAAAAAGAAAATTTAGAAATGATTAGTACGCATATTAGTAGTGAGTAGCTATTTGTTTTTTTTATTAATATACACAAGATTAAAGATAAAACATATTTTTTTACAAAATTATGACATTGATTTTAAAATAGAATATTATGTTATAATTATCTATTACTTTAGTTAATTACTATTGCATACAAATTATTTAACTAATTTTATTGAGTGCCAAATTTATAGTTTTTTTTAGAGAAGCCAAATATATAACTTTAAATTTAAATAACTTTCACTATTAACTCTTTCTCAAAAATTAAAGAATCACCATTATCTCATGCAATTTTTTGTTCACGAAAAATACCCCATGCCAAGTTAATTCGACAGAGAGATCAATGAATGATAATAATAATAATAATAATAATTTGTACTTGGATGATATTGCCGATAATATACCATGACAAACAAATTTATAAATGGATCCAGTAATGTAACAGTTCATTTGGTATAATCATTATGATTAGTTTTAAATATTGGCTTAATTAAGCCATAAAATTCCTTATATTAAATCTTATTTAGTATAAATATTTTAATCTATAGTATTAATTAATCCTACTTTTACAATTTTATATTTGGTTGGATAGTTTAATCAATGCGATGAATTGTTAAATCACCAAATCACTTAAACACCTTTTACCCTATGAGAAAAAATTGTGTTTTTTGAATTTCTTCTATTTTAAAAAATTTTCATTTTTTGGTATAGTTTGTACAATTTTTATTTGAATTATCATTTTTGCATTTAGATATTATCAAATTTATAATATTATTTCTATATTAATTATTATCACATGTTTTATTTTAGAATTTAGGTAAAAAAATATTAAAAAAATAAAATAAAATTATGATTAAGTTACCTTAAAAATATTTTTTAAGTCAATTATTTATTATTTTTCTCATTTATTCTTTTATCATATGAGAGAGAATTTAAGTAAATGTAATTAAGAAATAAATTGAACAATAAAGGCTATTTTTTAGAAATAAAGTAAAAGATTAATTTTTGAGAACTAAAGTAAAAAATTAAGGCTATTTTAGAAATAAAATTTCATAAATCACGCTATTAGTAATCACACTGAAAGTGAATTGCTAAAGACGTAGGGAGCTAAGTTTTACATATGACGAATTCCATGGGTTAATTAAACCTTTGAGATTATTATGCCTAACTTGTATCATATATATTAAATCTAGTAATATTTACTAATATTATAGTTCAGTTAAGCAATCTGATGAACCAAACGGACCGTAAAAATGTTGAGAACATTTATCTATATTTAGAGATGAGTATTCAATTTATTTTATTTTTTATTAAAATTGATTTAATCAAATTTTATTTTTAAATCAAATTAAAGTAAATTAAAAAAAAACTAAATAAATAGAATCAAATAAACTCAAGTTTTACAAAAAAAAAATTATAAAATTTTGATTTAATTTTTAAATTTTTATAATTAACTTTATAAATTTAATTTATTTAATTTTTATATAAAAAATTGAAAATCAAAAACTAATTTTTTTAAATTATAACTAAAACCAAACTAAATCATAGAAGAAGATTGAACCAATCAAATAATATCAATTCAACCTATTTATTCAATTTTGATCAGATTATGCTCACCCTAATCTAGACAATATCAAATAAACAAATTCCAACTGTATCAAATAAACAAATTCCAAAGTTATTTGTACCACGCTAATAATACTGAAAAATCATAAAAATGAAATTTAATATTAATTTCAATAATATTTTGAAAATAAATATCTTAATTTATATGTAAGGAAACAAAACTTAATCAAACCAATCATAAATCTATACATTACACAGTATGATTATAATAATAAAATTTAATTTAATTTAATTTAATTTATATTAAATAATTAGTTAATTAGTTAAATGGTTAAAAATTAATATATATATATATATATAAACAATAATTAAAATTTAATTAATCTTTTTATAAACATATTATTAAATAAATAAAATAATAAAATAATTTTCTAAATTTGCAATTATGTACGGAAATAGTTATAACAAATTATTTTCTATTAATTTATAACTTCAAATTTATGTGGCATAATTTAAAAAAAATATTAAACTTGAATGTAATAATTTATGACAATTAATCAAATAAAAAATATTAAATATTTTATAACAAAAATAAAATTAAGAGTTAATTGCAAAGTTTATATGTGTTTGTCTCTCTCTCTCTCTCTCTATATATATATATATATGAAATCATTGTAATAAAGATTATTTATTGATTCATATTTTTCATCATGTGTAATATAAATTTAAGATAAAATTTGTAAAACTTTAATAAAATAGCTACCGACAATTTATTACATTGTTATTAGCTTTCATATACTCAAAATTTTAAACAATCAATAAAACTTATTTAAATATTAGATTTATTAAAACTTTTACTTTTTAGATTTTTTTAGTTTAGTATTCATAAGTTTTTTTTATATAATCTTGACTTTTTATTTAGAAATTTTATTTTCTAAGTTTTTAATTTTATATTTAAATAGTTTTTTATATGTCAATTGATTTTTCTAATTTTTCATTGAAAATTTTTTTGATATAGTATTTTTTATAATATAATGTAAACTAATGATATGTAATTATATAATACACAATTATTTGATTAACGATAAGTAATAGTTTAAAATTAACTATGATATATTTGAAGTTTTTTAATATATATATATATGGTAGGGCTAAGATCAAGTTGATATGATCAATCAGGATAATCATGTAATTGTAACATTAAAATTTTTGTGTATTGACATCATTAACTTTTAATTGATTTTTATAATCAGAAAAACTTGGAAATTCAAATTTTTTGTAGATTATTTATTATATTTAAAGTTTCTATACTTTTAACTATAATATTAATTATTTTTTATTTAATTGTATATATCTATATTTATTTTTGTTAACCTTCGAACTTCTTATTTAATGTGTCATATAATAATTGAAATTATTTTTAAAAATAAATATTTAATAATTTATTATCTATTAGTAATAATGAATATATTTTTTTGCAAAAATTTAAATTTTCAATTTTATCATTGGTCACTGATCATTGATAGATTTTATTTTCAGAAATTAAATTTTCAATGATTTTAAAATGAACCAGTCAGTGAACCGATTAATTGACTAGTTTTTTATTTGGCCGATTCAACTTATTTGATCAATCTATTTCAATTAATTCAATAACATATTAAATTTAAAAATAATATTAAAATAGTCTAACAATAAAAATTTTAAAATATATTTGTGATAATTAAAATATATAAATAAATATTACTATAATTAAAAGTATTAAATTAAAAATACTTCAAACTAAATCAAACTGGTCATTAGTGCGACTGCTAATTGGTCAGGTCCAATTTTCAAATATTGAATCTTTTTATTATATTGAACTATGTTATTTGTCAAAAAAAAAATATTTATTAAAATTAAAATTTGAATCATTCAAACTATGTTATTTTTTGATAAATTTATTTTTTTGAAATTATAATTTTTTAGTTTTATCGAACTATGTTATTCATCGATAAATTATATTTTTGAAATTATAATTCTCAGATTATGTCAGACTATACTATTTGGTGATAGTTTTTATTTCTATAAGTAAATTTTTTTGATTTGATCAAATTATATTATTTATTGATATAAATTTTCTTTTTAAAATTGGAATATTTTTATTCTTTTGAATACGTTATTCGTTGATGGGTTTTATTTTTTAAATTATAATTTTTAATTTTGTAAAACCATGTTATTCATCGACAAGTTTTATTTATAGAAATAATTTTTTTTTTGCTTCTATCAAATATATTATTTATGGATAGATTTAATTTTAAAAAATTAATTTTTCATTACTATCAAATTATTCTATTCGTCGAAAAATTTTATTTTAAAAACTAAAATCATCTATTATTTCAAACTATACTATTCTTTGATTAATTTTATTTTTTAAAATTATAATTTTCAACTTCATCAAACTATACTATTTATTGATAAATTATATTTTTTAATTTATAATTCTTCGATTCTGTCAAACTATGCTATTCAACCATGAGTTTTAATTCGATTTTTTAGAATTATACTATTCATTGATTTATTTTATTTTAAAATTTAAAATTTTCTTATTCGATTGAATATGCTATTCATTGATATGTTTATGTTTCAAAATTATAATTCTCTAATTCTGTCAAACTATTTTATTCATCAATATTTATTTCTAAAAATAAAAGTTGTTTGTTTTTATTGAATATGCTATTTATTGATAGATTGTATTTTTAGAAACTCAAATTTTTAAATCGATCGAACTATGTTATTTGTCAAAATTTTATTTTTAAAATTAAATTTTTGAGTCTTTTGAATTATGTCATTATTTGATAAATTTTAGTTTTTAAAATTATCATTTTTAATTATGTCGGACTATGCTATTCATTGATAAATTATATTTTTATTTTATTGAAATATACTATTTGGTGATATATTTATTTCTAGAAATATTATTTTTATTTGATCAAATTATGCTATTCATCAAAAAATTTTATTTTTGAAATTTAAAATTCTTTATTCAATTGAATGTGCTATTTGTTGATAGATTTTATTTATAGAAATTAAATTTTTACTAAACTATATTATTCGTTTGATAACTTTTATTTTATAAAATTAAAAGTTTTATTTATATTGAATATGTTATTCAGCTATAGATTTTATTTTTAGAAACTAAATTTTTTTATTCCATCAAACTATTCTATTTATTGAAAAATTTTATTTTTTAAATTAAAATTTTTATTCTTTTAAACTCTTCTTTTTTTGATAAATTTTTATTTTTCAAAAGATAATTTTCAATTCTATCAAACTATGTTATTCATTGATAAATTATATTTTTTTATAATTATAATTTTTTCATTCTATCGAATTATGCCCTTTGTCAATAGATTTTTGTTTTTATAAATTAAATTTATGATTCTATCAAACTATACAATTATTGATAAATAATTTTTTTTTATTTGATCGAACTTGGATATTTGTCAATAAATTATATTCTCTAAAATTATGTCTCTGATTTTGTCAAACTATACCATTCAATAATAGGTTTTATTACAATAGAATTTTCATTCAATGAAATTATATTTTTCATTGATAAATTTTATTTTTCAAAGTTTAAAATTTTCAATTCTTTTGAATATGCTATTCAATGATAGATTTTATTTCTAAAAATTAAAATTTTAATTATCGAACCATAATATTTGTCAATATGTTTTATTATTGAAAATTAAAATTTTCACTTCTATTAAATATATTGTTCATCAATAGATTTTATTTTTATAAACTAAATTTTATGATTTCATCAAATTATGTTATTCGTCAAAAAACTTTATTTTTTAAAATTAAGATTTTCTATTCTTTCAAATAATGCAATTCATTGATAAATTTTATTTCTCAAAATTATAAATTTTCAATTCTATAAAACCATACTATTCATTGATAAGTTATATTTTTTAAAAATTATAATTCTCTGATTATATTGGACCACATATTTTATTTCTAGAATTAAATTTTTTTATTTGATTGAACTGTATTATTCATTGATATTTTTTTTTTGAAATTATAATTTTTTGATTTTTATTGAATGATGTTATTCATTGATAAATTATATTTTTTAAAATTATAATTTTTTATTCTGTCAAACTATGATATTAATTAGTAGATTTTATTTTTAGAAATAAAATTTTTCAATTTGATTAAACTATATCATATGTCGATAAATTATATTTTTGAAATTATAAGTCTTTTATGTTGTCAAAGTATGCTATTCGGTGATAGATTTTATTTTAATAATTTTTTTTATCTAATTGAATTATGCTATACATAAATAGATTTTATTTTTTAAAAAATTTAAAATTTTTAATTTTATTGAATATACTATTTATTGATAGATTTTATTTCTAGGAATAAAATTTTTTATTATTGAAAATGCTATTCATTGGTAGGTTTTATTTTTGAAAAATAAAATTTTTTGCTTCTATCAAATATGTTTTTTATCGATAAATTTTATTTTTTATTATGTTGAACTATGTTATTATCAATAAATTATATTTTTAAAAAACTATAATTCTCCAACTATGTGAAAGGAAATTTTACAATGAAAGGAAAAATAACATAGAAAAATTTTTAAAAATAAAATAAGACAAAAAAATTTCAATTGTCAAAGAAAATAAATAGAAAAATTTCATTATTGATCTTTCGTTGTCAAAGAACATAAAAAAATTTTACAATAAGAATTAAAAAGAAAATATCATTTTTTATTTTTCTAAAAAAAATCATTTGTTATTGCTTATAAATAAAAGCGAAATTGAAATTGGTGCAACAATAAGAATTAAAAGAAAATGTCATTAATAATTATTCAAAAAAAAAATTATTTGTTATTGCTTATAAATAAAAATAAAATTGAAACTAGTGCAACAATGAAAGGAAATGATTTAAGGCAGAAAAATAGTGAAAAATAAGAAAATTTGTGCAAGGAGGGAAATAGAGTAAGTAGGCGCCCTATTTCCCTTCGCTACTAATGCAATGATACAATTGACTTTTTATTGCCAAGGATATTTAAATTTTATTATGATTATTATATCAAGCAATCCACATATTTTTTAATAGTATATAACTTAATTTTGATTTGAAACTTAATTTTAAGTGAGTATTTATCATTTTTTAGATAATTATATTAGAAGTATATTTTTTTATATGTAGCAATTTAATATGTTTCATTTTGTCATATTGCAAATTAGCTAATAATTAAACATTTAATTTAGTTAATTAACCTAAAAAATGTAAAAGGTACAATGATATAGGAAGTTGTTCACAAGAAATGATTTTAAAAATTTAACAATATAAAAAAATTTCCAGATTCATAATAATGAATATTTAATTTTTTATATAATAAAAATTAAAAAATAGCTAATAAAAAATAAAACTGTAAATTTTATAATTTTTGTATCAAAAAATTATTACTATTAAAATTTATTATACTAATTAAATTATATGTTTTCTTATTTTATTTTTTTGATAATAATTTTTTATAAAATACTTATATATTATAAAATAATAATTAAATATTGATTATTATTCACATATTAATTTTAATCATTCAACTAATTAATTAATTAAATAAATATTAGATTTTTTAAAAATTTATTATTATAATCATATTGTGCAATTTGTGAATTCATAGCTAGTGTGTGTGTGTGTGTATATATATATATATATATATATATATATATATATATATATATATATATATATATATAATCAATATCAATATATGTTATTAATTTTGATCTTATAATTAATTTTACATAGTTAATTTTAAATCGTTGTTTGTCATTTATTAAACAATCAAATATAATACAACATCATATAATTATTTTACATTATATTATTATAGAAAACTATCATGGAAAAGATTTTAAATAGAAAATTTAAAAATTAGGTTAACTATAATATAAAAAATTTTAAATAGAAAAATAAAGAATCTAAAATTAAAATTTTAAATAGGAAGCTAAAATCATGCAAAAAAAGTTTTAATATAAAATTAAAAAAGTAAAATTCTAAACAACTTCAAAATAGAGAATTAAAAATATAAAATATAAAAATTCTAACCATAAGAGCAATATTTAAATTAATTCATCATTTGTTATTCTAAGTATATAAAGGTTAATGATAGAGTAATAAATTATTAATAATTACATCATTTTAATTTAATAAAATTTTTCTTAACTTATATTATATAAAATTGCTAATATAAATCAATATATAATTATTTGTTGCAACTACCTCACACACATAAATATAATTTATAATTATCTATTAATTTTATTTTTATTGTAAAATATTTAATATTTTTTATTTGATTGATTATTTGGATTATTTCATTTAAATTGAACAAAATTTGTCTTAAAAATGTGTTCCATAAGATTAAAGATATGACAATTATTTATCAAAACTACTTTCATACATAATTATAAAAATTAATTTATTATTTTATTTATTTCAAAATAATTTTTTATAAAATAATAATTAATAATTAATTAATATTAATTTTATTTAAAATTTATTATTATAATCATATTATGTAACACACAGGTTTATAACTAGTATAATTCTAGCCTTAGAGTTAATTTTAACTCATTATATGTCATTTCTTAAATAATTATGTATAATATAATCACACGTTATTATTTTATATTATGTTGTATAAAACTATCATATCAAAAAGTTTTAAATATAAAATTATAAAAATTAACTGCCATATAAAAATTTTCTAAATAGGAAATTAAAAAACTTAAAAAGTAAAAATTCTAAATAGTATGCTAAGATTATATAAAAAATTTCTAAATAAGAAATTAAAAATCTAAAAATAAAAATTCTAAATAGGAAACCATAATTTAAATTAATTTCACTGAAAATATAAAATTTTAAATAATATAAGAGCTAGTGATAGTGTAATTGATTGTCGTAAATTATTTGTTCAAGTTTAATAATTTTCTTTGAAAATTATGCCACATAATATTAGAGGTATGAATCAATAAATAATTTTTTTTATTACAACTACCTCACACACATATACATATAGTTTTTAATTATATGTTAATCTTATTGTTATGAAATACTTAATTCTATTTAATTTTTCTTCCAAATTTAATAAAATTTCTCTAAAAATCATATCATATAAAACTAAATGTATAAATCAATAGATTTTTTTTATTACAACTACCTCTATACTTAATTATAAATTTTGAGAAATTTATTTTATATAACTTTTATAAAATAATAATTAATTATTGAACTTATTATTTAATTATTTAATAAAAAATAAAAAATAATTCTATTTTAAATTACTTATTATAATTATACTATACAACAAACGGATTCGTGACTAGTATATATATTAATTTTACTATCAAACACAATTTTAAATGAGTGTTTGCTATTTGTTAAGTAATTATATTAGTAAAATTATATTTGTTATAAATGGCAATATAATTTATTTTAGTTTTATCATATGACAAATAAATTAATAATAAATATTTAGTTTCTTCAATTAACTAAAAGAAAACACAAAAAGTTTAACAATACGAGAAGTTATATACATAAAAATAATTTAAGAAGTTTAACAATACAAACATTTTTGACATTTATAACAATGTGTATTTACATAATCAAAAATTAAAAAACTAAAAATAAAAAATGACGAACAAAAAAGTGAAATTATGAATTTTTTATTTTTATATCAAAAATTATGAAAATTACTAAAATTTGTAATAACAATTCAATTTATAATTTTATTTTTATTTACTTGATAATATTTTTTATAAAATAATAATATATTATAAAATAATAATAAACTTAAATTATTGTCTATTTATTAATTTTAATAATTCATCTAACTAATTATTTAATAAAAATAAATATTAATGTATTTAAAATTTATTATAATTTAAAAAGTTTTAAAATATAGGAAGTTATTCACATTAATAATAAGCATTCAGTTTTCTATATAATAAAAATTAAAACGATATAAAAATACCAAAAAATAGAAAAAAATAGAAACTATAAATTGTTTGTCATTGAATTTATTATACTAACTTAATTATAGTTTAATTATTAAATAATAAATTTTAATTATTATTTATATATTCCATTTAATCATTCAATTAATTAAATAATTATTTAATAAAATTAATATTAAATTTATTTTAAATTTATTATTATAATTATACCACACAATTCACAGGTTTTTGACTAGTTAATTTAGACTTAACATTTATTTAAGAGGATAGTTTATTAAATTTAAGGTTTGAATCAATAATATGTCATTTGTCAAGCTAATTTTTTGACAAATAAGTGATTAAAATATGTATTAATTTGACATATAAAATTATCTAATTAAAAATATAAATAGAAATAGAATACATTAAGAGAAATTATAGATAAGCAATTACACCAAATAAGGCTAAAATAGTAGTATATATCATCTATTTTAAAAAATATATTGTTTATTTATGTAATGAATATTTTAATTTATTTAATTACAAATATATTTTAATTTATTTAATTACAAATATATTTTAAATAATTAATATATTATTAATTTTAGTTTTAGAATTAATTTTAATAGTTATTTGCTTTGTCTTTGTTAAATAATTATATATAATATTGTCACGTGTCATTATTTTATATTATAAAAATCTACCACATTAATTAAAATTAGAGGAGTGTTAGATTATTATCTTCTCTTTACTTTATCTTTATTATAGTGACATGTAACATAATTTAAATAATATTATTTTTATATTGTTCAATTGCCAAAAAAAATTATATTTTAAATCATATCATTTTGAGGAATGCAATAAAAATAAATAAGAAGAAAGTAAAGAGAATGTATATAGCACTCATCTTAAAATTATCATATCTCATTTTATATTTTTGAAATTTGTCATATAAAAAAATTTAAATAGAAAAAACTGTCATATGAAAATTACTTCTAAATAAAAAGTTAGAAAAATCAACTGTAATATGAAAAAAATTTTAAATAAAAAATTAAAAAAATCTAAAAAGTGAAAATTTTAAGTTAAAATTTTAAAATATAATTAAAACCTCTATCTCTAACCTTAAATCCATTGACATAATTAAGATCATATTATTTGCAAATTTAGACTCAAATTCTCTTGCAATCTCCAAAAAAGGTTTTCCTTTATAACTGCCAAGGACCACTATTATGCGAACATATTTTTCTCATATATGTACTATATGGTATTACTTTCCATGAGAGACTTATACTGTCTTGAATCAAAAAATCTCTCTATGTACTTTTCTCCTTGAAAGATCTTTTGTAGACATTTGACATCCATTTTATTCTAAGAATTGCAATTTCTTACCTTCACATATCTTTGATATCCATTTTATTCTGATTTATAATATTATAATAAAATTTAAATTATAAATAACTTATATTTATACTATTTATTATTTAATATAAAAATATATAAAAAAATAATACTGAATTCCACTAATATCTTATGATCGCTACTGACATGCATAATCAATAATAATAATAATTATATTGATAGATATAAATTTATATAATTTATTTTTTATTTAAATAAATTTATCAAAATTTGAAAAATGACTTAAAAGAAGTTATTTTCTTCAAAAATAGTTTAATTTTCTATTAATTAAAAAAAATATATGGACTAATTTTTCTGTGCATACCAAATAAACGAATACAAGCTACAATAAAAAATGTCTAAAAAAATATTTTTTGGGTAATATATTTTATAGTTTTCAAAATACACTATAAAAAATATAATTTTTTTAACTTATAAGATTATAACAAAATTAGGCCATAATTATTTTATATTTATATTATTTATTGTTTAATATAAGAAAATACATTAAACGTATAACACCCTACTTCTAACAAATCGTTTTCCGTCCAGCGGTAACTAATTGAAGAACCAAAACAAGAAAAAAGTTGATAGGCCTTAACGGATACTAATGAACAAATATCTTTTTTCATAAGTTAAATTTTTCTTGAACAGTATTCTACTGTAAATGCTTTCCATTTTAGAAAATGCTGCTGTGAAAATTTGGCAGAGAACACCATACATCATAAATTTTGGGCAATTTTGTTGCATTGTTGTAACCTCTAGCATGAATTACCAAATAATTTTTCCTATGTAACAAAACTGAAGGGAATAACCCCTGTGGAACTCCACTGACAGGCTAGATGGTCAGTCGCATTACTTAAGCTTTCCGGAGATTTATGCTTTTTTAATATGTCCAACAACTGTAGAAGCAGCTTTCTTGCAGAAGTTCCCAATTGAGGACTCCAGAAGAAATGCTCAAAAACTTCCGTGGTCGAGTAAACCAGATCTGATGCTTATTAAGTGATTCTGTATTCTTACTTAACACTAATCATTGTGAAGATGTTGTTTTCTCTTTCGGCACCTATTGACATACCAAGTGGCGTGCTTCTGTAGTCCCATGCCAATCATTAACTTTAAACTTGTAAGCATGACATAGGTCACGGCAGACAAGAGGATGATCCAAAAGAACCTCCATGGGAAAGAACTGTAGGGAAGGTGAGCAGCATACACTGGAGTCAATACTCTGATAACCTGAAACTCGGCAGATTAATATATCAACAAACCAAAATCTTCAATCTCAAGCCAACAACAAATTAGTTAATAAGCATAATCAAGAAAACAATTTTGGACACTCCAGTTAATAAGCACACAGCTAGCACATTGCAGAATTTGACCAACACAACAAAGAAATCTTATTGCTTTAAACCCAGCTAGAGGATCTGCTAAAAATCATAAACATTTCCCAAGTCAAATGTAGCATATTTGTTTTTCGGAGAACAGCTAACTTTCCTTCAGACAGATATTATATGGCAGCATAAAAAACAATAATCTCTCAATCAATGGGGCACAAGAATATCAGTGCCTTTTTTTTTTTTTTATAACAATAGGTCATGTTCATCTAAACATTGCAAGTGCAAATATAACCAGCCAGTAACTATAAACAGATTTAAAAGGCATTACCACACAAGCTGGTGCAATAGGAACAAACGTGAGATTTTTTTTCTTGGCCCCCATTTGAATATTCAAAGTCTGCATAAAAGACACAACACAACAAAAGAGGCACTGTAACAGAATATATACAAAGAACCAAAACATAATCATAAATAAAGTTTCAGTCTCTTCTATATAGACAGCATAATCTGGGAAAGTTAAAAAAAAAAATTAATTTCTATAAGAATAATATTGTAAAGAGAGAGTTAGGGAACAATACACATACCTGGTTGCAAAGCTCTTCAAGAAATTCAGAGTAAGCAATGGGCTTTATGTCATTGAATTTGGCAAGGAATGAATGTTTTATGATATCAATTAACATCTCACAAATGAAAACCATCAGGGCATTCTACAAAGTCCAAATATAAGCAAGACAAGGAGAATAAGTCAATAATCTCACAAATTCTTCCTTCTCAAGAATAAAGTACACAAAAAATTTCTAATTAACTTACAAAAATAAAACTCTCAAACCAAGGACCCTCAGCCTCCAGAATGTTTTGAGCTAAGACAAATACAAGAAATGCTGAAATGTGGAATCTCTCTACTGAATCTGATGAAAAGCAATAGCAGAAGAAATACATGAGACAGCATAAACAACATAACTCCACCATCAAGAACTGCATGGATTTTTAAATCCAATAGTTGTATCTCAATGAATTCACAGCCACAATAACAGCAATTTGGAAATTCAACTAAATTTTATATGCTAAGGAGCAAAAGATGGATTCACGCTAGTTCCCAAATATTTCCATAGAGAAGGAAAACTTGAATTTAGTCCCAAACTGAACAACTCTAGCCATAATGGAAAGGACATGATGCAACTCTTATGCCATTCCTGAAGTTTAAGGTACTGTGAACACACTTGGCCATGCCATATTTGTATCCTTGAATAAAAATTTTCAAATGTCTATTAAAATGAGCAAGTCTTGTGATAAAATTATCAAGTTAATCTGTCATAAACTGCTGAATCATGGCATATTTTATTCAGTATGGAACTCCACCGTTGATGACTATATGGAGACAAGTGAATAGAAAAGCATATTTACAAACTATGGCCGAGCAAAACATTTCTCGAGTTTAAAAGTGACAAATAGCAAACAGGACAAGATAATGCATTGTCAAGCTTTGGTCAAATGACGATCTTAATACACAATTTTATACTGGCCACTGGAAAAGATCCATTTTCCAGATTGATCAGACATTACAACAACATAAACAAAAAGTTCTTGGTTTGGTAAAAAGTGCTTGTTACAAGAACTCACGATGCATAAGGAGTCACTATATGAAGGAGCACTGCTCTAACTTATGATAAAACTAGGAATCCAAAGTGCAAGTCCAACAAACTTCCAGAGCCGAGAATGAACATCTCCAAAAAATGTTCTAAAATTTTATAATAGCAGACATCACACTTTACATTGGTGTTAATAAGGTAAAATCATGTTGATATTTTAAAGTTAGTGAAGTAAATTCGAAGTCAATAGACTTAAAAGGGTACTAGACACAGGCTAAATAAATGGCATTAAGCCAATGTCTGGTAGACCAACGTCTGGTAGACCAACAACCAAGTGGAGAAAATAATTAACATAAGTTGTGCTCTAAATGTCTTAAAATCTTTACGATGGTTGCTGCAATTTAGAAAATTTTTTAAGTGTTTTAGAATGTCCTACAACTTCCTCTGGTGCAGCATCTGCTGGCAATGATCACCAAGCCCACCATCAACCTAATACACTAACCTTCCCAGCGTTTAACATATTAACCAAAATTGGTAGCAAAAGCCATTATTCAACAAGTACATGAAGAGAAAGAACAACTTCATCCAATCACGTAATGGGCTTTAGGTGTGAGGCACAAGGTAGCAAACTTACCAGAATACACCAGACTGTGAATGTTATCCTTGCTGAAACGTTTAAAGACATTGCTTTTTATCTCAGCGAAGTTATTGGATACCAGCAAGGCCAGTAAGGCATTATTATGGGCAATAATACAAGTTGATAAAGTGATTGCCTGAGCTAATAAAATGAAAGAATGAAAAAATAAGACTTGTCAAGGAAACAAATGGAAGACAAGATATCAATGACGCGACAAAAGGAGGAAAAAAAATTAAAGCCAGATTAAGGATATTTGAAAAGGCCATAGCTAAAGTCTGATCAGAGATAAATCTCCAAATCCAGAATCTCAAGCTTTCTTCTGAACAACTGGCAAGTCCTTCTGCAGAGTTAAATAGAGTCTGCAACACATCTCCACCAAAACTTTGGCATAATCTGTCAAATATCTACATAACAATGCAAATAAGTTTCTATGGACTTTGGACAGAAAACCAGAACCAAATTATAAAAGAATTACATTCAGAAGGAATTTTAGAGCAAAAGCCCTGATACGATAGTCTTTGAGAACACCAACGTCAAGTTATGACTGATGTTAACATCTCCATACTATAAAAAAAGTCCCAATCTTGAATAGAAAGATTATGAGACCATCAAAGGACGCTACATGCTTGTAGACACAAGCCAAAGAAAAAAAACACCAGAACGCATTAAGAGAAAAAAAGTCATCAATCAATTAGTTCTACATATATGCTCAAAATTGTCACTAGATTCATTTTCACTACGCTGGCATTGATCTAAATCGTATTTTCAGACGAAAGCTTTTAAATCTTTGAAACATCCAGACACAACATAATACACTAGTGTAAACATATGCTAATAACAAAAATGACGACCTTCAGAAGGAAAAATATTTGGTAATCCAAATTGAACTTCATGAACCGGACAATGCCAAGCTGTGTTGGCAATTAACGAAAGGACATACTTCAGAAATTATCTTCTGCTTTAAGTACCTAGAAACCAATTCCACAAGTGACCCAAGAATTTAAACTTTTAATGACTCTCAGATTAGTAATTTCCTCACCTCCAAAACATTGTAAACCACATATAGTTTGATTGTTCCTTGACCACGAATCATGTGATATATTAAGCTGATGTCTGAGATAACAAATTGGAAGGAAACCATGACAATTAATGCTCTGCGCCAACTCCAGTAGTAAAAGCACTGTATAATTCTGCCAAGCATGTATATTGCAGTACATCCTTACAATACCTGTGCGCCCCAAAAGAACAACACCTGAAGTTAACACGAGTAAGCATCCAATATCAGAGAGCTCTGCAGCAGAAGGCTTCTTGAACCGCCTGCCAAAAGCATGATTAGGTTATTTTGTAATTATTATATGTCATCATCCATCTACAATAAAGAATATCAAGACAGGACATGGAATCCAGATTAAAAACTAACTATATTAACCAGCTTAACCAAGTCCAAATCCACACCACTCATCACAAAATCTTAGTCTGCTCATGTATAGCATTGCAAATTAAATGTGATAATACCACTGATTCTTAGTATCAAACAAAGATGTGACTCACAATCCATGCTGGAGATAGCAACAATGCCCAAATCATGTTTGACTCTACGACCACAAAGACACATTCTAACTCAATTCTGCTACCTCAACAATTCACCAACAAATTAGAAAAAAGTTTATGTTCAACTGAGAGTTCAAATATGCCATGCTGCCTATCAATCTCCAAAAGCCACTATTTCTTTTCAAACCGCTTCTTCTAAAAGCAGAATCTTAGCAGATAGGTGGACCTGCTAGAATGAAGAGAATTATAGTCGGAAGCTTGGAGACAATGAGCCACAGATTTGTCTCTCGATATTTACATACTAAAAAGGAAATAATGGAAAAAAAAAAAAAAAGCAATCTCAAAGAAAATGTAATGCAAGGATAAAACATCTGAGCAATAACATAAAGCAATCTAAAATCTTCCACTAACTTCAAAAACTCCACCAAATGAATTGTAATATCAGGGACTAATCTAAAAATAACTCAAACTGAAAATTTTGCAAACTTCAAAACAATATTAGCATTAGCAGCATCCAACATGGTAGAATTAAGAGAAATTTTAGGGAAATCATTTCCGTGAAACAGTTCCAGATGATATACTAATTAAGTTACTATATATATCAGTACAGGCACAATTTTTCAGCCAAACAAAAAAAAAAAAAAAGGAAAAAGATAACAAGAAAATTTGTCCTTCAATTCAAACATTAAGAAGTTCCAAGCTTAATCGATTTGCACGTGGCTAAAACTTTGATGAGTTTGTGCACAAGAAATGTATGCACATGTGTCTAACCATGACTAACCTTGCATGTAGAAGCCTCCACAAGATCATCAGAATCCTTGTTGGCATGATAGTTAACAGCGATAAGAATGAATCAAAACATACAAAGAAGCCAACATCAATGAGCTGCAAAATCACTATTGCATTAATTGAACATGATTGTACAAGGTAACATATCTTCAGTAAAATAAACTGAAAATTAGATGCATGGATTGCCATAGCATAATGCTTACATTTTTCTTGTAGTCAGAAAAGGAGAGATAAGATTACCAGCTCACATCTCCATGGCAAGCGGAAGATAGTATCATATACTCTTTGCCTCTCTTTCTCACTGCCAAGAGTTGTTGTGCTGCTTAACGAATTTCCTCTATACATTTCGTCCATAAAGTACTTCATAGGTGAAGTGTCTATTGAAAAGAGAACTGACAGAAAATATAGCACCAATAACAAAGTTAGAAGCCAGAAGATGCAAACGAGGAAGGATATTAATAGCATGCCACACAAGGTATCAATGAATACTGATTAGAGGAAAAAATAAATAAATAAAGAACCACCAATCTACGAGAAAAGGGACCTACATTTGCATGAAGAAAACAGAATAGCTAATTGTAAAATATTACATAAAATTAGAAAATACGAATCCTGCTAAAATTCATTCATCAATAACCCAAAAGATTTAGATTTTGCTATATTTTCTCATTATTTTTCTCTGTTCAGGAAAAAAAATTAAATTAATAATATAACAGCCAAAACAAAGGAAAATCAACTACCATTGTTCACAATCAATTCAACACAAATCACTCGGTCAATAAAGTATCGAGTATATTCATGTAGCCGCAAAAAAGTTTGAGCCTATGCTAACTGAATTACATAAAAAATGAGTTGCATGTTGTTTGAGAGTTTCACTCTGAAGACACCTTATAAACAAAATTTAAAGTTTCACTCTCGAGACACCTTATAAACTAGATTTCTCATTTTGTCCTAACCTAGATGACTTGATATAATAATTACATTTGAGAGCAATCATTTAATCATCTGAACTAATAACTTTTGAATCCAGTCACACAACTCATAGCTCTACAAAAGCACCTATTCTCGTTATATTCATATGCACAATTAGATGATCAGTGTCCCTAATCTCACATTGCCTATATGACAACCACACAAAACTCGCAGCCTCCATTTACTAGCAAAAGTGTGAATAAGATTATAATTATTCGGAAAGAAGCATTTTCACACTAACTAAAAAACGATAATTATGTACCCATATTGACAACTAATCATCATTTTGCAATATATTCAAGGCTAAAAAGATATGAACCATGAAATTTGTTGTGATTAGAATTGGCATACGAAAAAATACTTACAATTAGGATCCTCCGCCATGAGCCGCTTCCAATCCAACGACTCTGCCGGTTCCAACTTTACACTCCCGTTCGCCTCACTCCTCCATTGCTTCTCCGCCGATACTCTGCTCTCCTCCGCCTCAGCCAGCTCCTCACCACTACCATCGATACTCACATTCCTCTGCCGCAACTCACTCCCATAGTTACTATCATAGACGCTCCCGCATTCCGTCGCATCACTCACTGTACACACCACGCTCCCTCCTCCAATAAAACTGCTGCTGCTTCTGTTTTCGAAAAGCAAATCAACGTTTTGGACACAACCATTTCTGTTATGGACGGAATTGGAGTTGGAAGCGGCGATCGGATAATCTGGTATGACGGAGTTGGATTTTAGAGATGGAATAAGCTTCTTTTTCTTGTGTTTCTTCTTTTTCCGGTTGGGACCCGAGACTTCGTGAAATGGATCCGTATTCGATTGGTGGAGTAGACCGTCTTCGGGGGAGCTGTTGTTTTCGCTGAGAATATCGAAAGATAGCTTTCGACCTGAAGATCGCAACGCCATGGGTCCGAAAAGAGAAAGAGAAACGGAGAGATCCAAGGTGTCAGGTTGCCGAATTTGGTTAAAAAATACCGACACGGTGCCCTTTATCAGGCTGCGCTGTTATGCCATCTTCTTTTAGATTATTATTAACTATTATCGTTTCTTTTAATTGAATTTTACTTTTTATTTCTAATACACATCGGAAGACTTAATACATAAATTGCCCCTTATACCATTTGTGATTGGTCATTTTAACACTTTATTTTTAATTTTAATTAATTTAATACTTTAATTTTTATTTTTTGTCTATTGAATCACTATAATCTGATTTATAATCAATTAACCACAAATTGCTAATATCAGCAATATTACTCACGTGATGAGAAAAGTGAAATAATCATTTACTTTCACTTAAACTGAAATACCTTTATTTTTTTTCACTTTTCCTTTTACTTTTTGCAGAAAAATAAACTCATATGTGGCATCTATGGTCAAATTCATAAATCTAATCTTCTCAAATTTTACCAAATTTTCGGTTTAATATCTTCAATCTCCTCCATCTCCCTCTTCCCTTCATTTTGCTATTATCAACTCCTCCACATCTCTTACATTCTTCTCCTCTCTTTCTTATGTCAAGAACCGGATCTCTGTCTATTCTAATTCATCAAGTAGAGGGAAAAAGTCTATAAGAAGATATGAGTCTTGAATCTACTAATTATCAATAAACGTGTTTAAGTAAGTTTGATTTTTTAGGCTATGAGAATCTGGATTTAAATTATGTTATTTTTGGATAAAGATATTTTGAGTTATGAGAATTTGAATTTGAATTTATCCCAAATAATGCTTTAATTTTGTGCACTGTTATGCAAATTTGGGATTAATGAAATCAAGAGTTGTCCAGTTCTTAACACAGTGAATGTGCAAAACCTGAACACAGTTACAAGAACTTATTATTATGAACAAAGCACCCATGTTCGCCAATAACAATTTCTTGATGGGAATATTATGAATGTCAATATTGAGGTTATAGACACCTTCTCCCAAATATAAAAACGTCAACTACAAAATTAGAAAGTTCAAAAAATAAAAAATTGATTACACCACTTTACTGTGCATATTCTCTTAACTAGCTTGTATTTTCTTACCTTAATTCATATCTACAAACATATATAATATGATAAAATAATATACATAAATATATATATTTATATATATATATGTAGCGTAATATAAATAAATATATATTTGTATATACACATATATCGTTACATAGAAAAATCAGGCCGATAATTTAATCATCTGTTACATGTATTGAATTTATAGGCATTGACAATAAAAGTTCGCAGGTACATTATCTAAGACACTTATATCATAGAAGTGAACCCTATTTTATCCTTGTGAAATAGTATGTAATATATTAGTTTGTCCAACCAACGTATTGCATTTATTATAATCTAATTAAGTTAACAGATATTTCCCCAACATACCATATTACCTCTTTCGTGTGTAATTTAATAAGGAAATAATGATGCCAATTAGATGTTCAATTTCATATAATTTATGCTTCCTTTTGCCATTTTTTTAAATTACAATGGGTAATACTCGAATTTTTATGCTTCATCAAACTATTACAAATATAAGGAATCACACATTATAGCGATTTTAACATTTTTATTACCGTATTAACATGATTTTTTTCCTTTGTTTTTATACTATTCTATGTCTTTGCCATATCAATTTGTTCTTTCTTTGTTTCTAATAATTCTGGGTTATCGTAATAAACATGCAATAAACCTACATACTCATTACTCCAATGTCTATATATAGATATCTGTTAACTTTAAAGATATATAGAAAAATATAAATTTATATATATATATATATATATATATATATATATATAATTAAATATTGCTTACATAATATTATGTATATAGAGTGTTTTGTTTTTGTCCGGATGAATATAAAAGCCAACCATACGCATACTACAGATCATTTCTTCTCCACCAAGCAGATCTGTATCCGGTTAGTCCAAGCTCTGTAATAGCCATCATCCTGATCCCAATCCCACACATCCACAGATGCCACCATGACACTCTTCATCTTGCATCAACTCAATTTCTGCCCTAACAGTGGATTGAAATTTTTGGCGTTGCCACATGCTTATCTTCCAAATAAACAATCATTTTTCATGCATCACACCACTCATTACACTTCCGTCTCCATGTTTTTACCATTAATTCTGTCATCAACACGGATATGGATCCATCAACCTACTTCAGTTCTATATTTTTTTTTTCCATACTCTGCATAGTATATATCCTTCAATCTCTCTGTCTCTCTCTCTCTCTATATATATATACACATTCATGAAATGATCCTATATGCAGGAAAGGCAAAACGCCATTGAAGTGGGGAGTGTCCGTGTCTTTGAGTCCATCGCAACCCAGCTTCTTCGACGTCCACGTGTTCAAATGAAGCTTGCTGTCCCTGTCTACATTCAAGCTGTTTTTTTATTCACTCCTTGGACCTCATTTCCCTTATATTCAAATAATCTATATTTTGGCCAACTCTCGTATATATATATACATGTGATGTACTTATCACTGTTACTTGAAATGCTGAACTAATATGCCAATTCTGTAGGATCAGGCAAAATATTATATATATAAGCTATGTATAATTATGTTTTTGTAAGCTAAACCATATATTGGCATAATCTAAAAATATTACAACGTGGTCTGTCTAACCACTAATACGTGATCGATTGCATCACAACTTGCCATACATTATGTACGCAATCTTGCTATTCATATGAGATGGTGGAATATATGATGGGCAGTTAAATATGTGTGCAAGTTTAGCCAACGTTTTCCAATTTGTTTAGGGAGTAAGTTTAGCCAATGTTTTCCAATTTGTTTAGGGAGGAAATAATATGAAGAAGCTAAATTTTATTTTAATTTAATTTTTTTCTATCTTTGTATAAATTATGAATGAAGGAAAATAAATTGATTCATCTTTGCAGCAGTTTTTTTTTGTCAACAAATAACAAATAAAATTTATTCAACTATATACACAATTTGAACAACTTTTAAATGTAAAATGAAATAATTTTGTATATACAAAATTATAGAATTTCTTTACATGTTATAAAAAAATGAATAAATATTGTATTTAAAATGAATATTTTTATATCCAAATAATAAATAAAATACAATTTAATATGATTATTGATACTATCACCGTCATATTTGATGGTTTGAATTTTTTTTTCTAACATATAGAAAGGTTACGAAATGCGTACAAAATTTGATCAAAATAGATACTCAGATTGAATACAAAATGAATAAATTATATGTTTATTAAAAAAAAAAAAGAAAAAACAACCAAACGATCCTCTTTGTGCGACTATGCCAACACCTATCCCTGGCTCCAACTGTCCTGCTATCTCATCCCCATCCCACAGCTGTCAGACTTAAACAAACCACTATAGAAAACCCATGGAACCCTCGGACCTCATGATGTATCCTTTGTAACCAGAGTTTCATACCCGTACACCAATTTGTATTTTGTCATTATTGGACACATGATTTCAATCATAATGCATATCAATTTACCTGGAACACATTTCTCATTTCACCGACATTAATTACTTGTTCTTAGGCGTGTTCTATTTAATTAAAACATTTTTACTTTACCGCAAAACTCAAGAAATTATCCTATCTGATATTACAGTCCTTGCAGCAATACAACATTTGCTTCGTTTTCCAATAATAATCTGCCAAATGTTTGCAGCAGCTGCTATCACAAATTTAATTACCGCGCCATTCATATGCATCATTAACACTACCCCACCCATTTCTCTATTTCTTCATCACTCCACGAATATATCACAACATATCTCTCTCCCACTTACAGTCCAACATTAACTAAAAAATCTTCTGCGAATATGTAATATACATGCTATTTTTCCATTCAACACATCTACCATGTATTGAAATTGTCAATAAATAACAGGAAAGTTGGCTTCATATTTTAATCATCTCTTCCTATTAACTCTCACCGACACCGTCATAACAGCGGCGCCATCTAACACCTCTTTCTGCAAGGCATTCGCTTTGTGTCGCACGATCCACTCTAGCAGTTCCAACCAGTCCCACTTGTTACATACTTCTTCTGTCTGCCATAAACAAAGATTCTTTATGATGACTAACAACTAGTATTACCTTATATTCTATGAACACAACAAACTTTTTCCCAAAAAAAAATTGCCCTACAACAAAACAATTGTCTTAACTATATAAAACATTCTTGATATGTAAACTAACCACCGATTTCAGTTTGTTGGAAGCAATACTCTGTATGTACTGACACACATAAAGTCCACAATTATAGCTGCAAAACAAATACAACAACCACAAGATCACTTCCACATGTCATATCCAGGCATACTTATACACATCTGCTCTCCCTCTTCCAATAGCCTTCAATCCAAAAATTGCATGCATAATAAAATCCCATGTTTCCATCTTATTTCATCAACTACCATTTATGATTACCAATGATTGTTTTATATCTCAAATCACAATGCAGCTTGGTCCATCAAACTTACCTGTCCGGCTGCGGCAAGTCCAAATTTATCATCGGCATGCTGTTTGTAACAGGGGTGGATGTTGAAATTGTCGTACTATTAAACTTTGGATTTACTAACATTTTGTCCATAAAAGCCAACTAAGCGCGCCACAATGGAATACCAAACAAAGAACTTACATAAGTATTTGTCCGCAAAAAAACATGGGTGCCACAACATATATTCAACTATTAATTAACATAATCTGCAGTTTGGACCATAAAATGTCACTATACATACCACTGATCGAACTTGTTCTAATTGCTGGCTGTTATCTCCTTCAAGAAGGAAATCTAGCACAATTGTATACCCATCAACTAAATCCACATATGCAACAAACCAGTGCTCTGGCAAAGCACTCCACACAGGAAAACAATCTGATAAATAAATTACATAATCAATTTTTAACAACAAAATACACAGTCCTCGCATTTCCAATTATTCACTTATCCCTGACCTACAATAATTGTATATCATTGCAAAAGTTCAATTTATTTTTCTTATTCTCCATTTTTGCTTCAGTCTCATTCTGGATAATTTTTCAATGGCAGATGATAGGTGCCACACCTCACACGAGCAACAGTGCAAGCATACCTACTATGCAATTAGGCGTGTTTCATTCTCTCATTATTTTCTTCTATTCAATTATACAGAATTTGTTCACTTCACATCAACTTATGTATCTTTTTCTCTAAATGCTGTAATCCTTTCATTCTATTTATGTCTGGAAACAAACAAGAAGTATCAATCACCGACACACGCCATTCTTACAAAAACTTACGACAGTTAACCCTTTTGTGCCTCATTATTTCAATACAAATTTTTTTCACTACACCTTCTCAACTTTTTCCTTTTTTATACAGATTTTCACTGAATTATGTACTCTTCCCGTACAGAAATTTTTCGCTTCACATCCACAATTTCATAAATTGTGTTTACACTTTAACCAATTTTGTTTCTTATTTTTAGTAAAAATCTCCAACCCAACTATTTCTAAATATTAAAGAAAAGGCAAATACCAACTGCAGCCTGCAAGTTACCATAACATTTTCTTCATTTTGTGTCCCTAAATTGTCGAAAAAAGGATATCAAAAGGATAACAAACTATTTGCACAATTTATGTAAGTTATTTTCACAAAATAAATTAAATAACATAATTAAACACAAAATCTATCACACCCAAGACAACCCAATATGGAGGGGGTAAAAGGGAGGGGGGTCAAACACATGCAGAGAATGACCATTTTCTCGCGTTCGATAATTTGACAGAACATGCAAAGGATTCTAAGTTGGGTGATTTATATACTATTTTTATGCCTCCCTATCGTTCTCCTCCATTGCACGATAAACTAAGGATACATGTACATTACTTACCTTTTTTGTACTTTTGAATTTAATAAAGATCAAACTTATATCTAAATTATTAAGGACATAACTTATAAACTTTCACATATCTGTGAATTATATTTTCTCCTTATTTTCTCTTCACTAAATTTTCTACTCTTTCCAAACAAATCACATATATTTTCTCATTTTCTCCCCCCCTCAATTTCACCACCTCCCTCCGATTTTTCCAAAGACATGGTTAATGCAACTACCAATATTTCCATTTCCATCATTATTACGGCCACAAGTCTAACAAATTCATAACCAAGACTAGTGGGTTAAAGCATTACCTTAGTACAGTGCCGAAAATCCCCAATCACTTTGTCATTCTTCTTAACTTCCTCATAAACACTTTCCATCACCTCATCAATCTGACACACATTTCCCAGTACTCTCCACTGCACAATTGCAAGGTCAACACATCAATATTGTAGTACTGATAAACTACAGGTTTCCCAAAAAAAAAAAAAAACACTTACCTTTCGTTTTTTATCAAAAACTTAACATAACTACATAAGGCAAGAACCAAACACCGTGAGATTCAGGGAATCCATCTTGTTCCTCATCCACCAAGTTTATCACAACATCTATGACCTAAATTTCAGGTTCCACATTTTCATGCATTACATATCTTTCATATGCAAAGATTTCTCATTTGCAATTACACATGCTTTTATTACAGTTCACTCCCATTAATGTAACCAGATAAGTACGCTAACCCCACTATTTATTGGACTTTGCTGTGAAAGCAAGCATTTGAATGCAGACAGACTGAAGGAGTGAAGCTTCGTCCACAACTAGTGGGTTGCTAACATAAAATTTGCTTTCACCAATCAACATAACTGACAACTAACTTTTATTACAGTTGTAGGCCAACAACTCCCTACAACTAACATAACATTTATCAACAAATGCCCAACAAATTTATCAAGTCATAGGGCATCTCAATTAACTTGACAGCCAATTGCACATAGACCGAAGGTATGTTACCAATTTACCTGACTCCTGCAATACATTGGTACATGATTTCATTCATTTCCTAATTTCAATTCATTAATACTACACCTAATATTGATTTATCAATATTTCATTCAACAATATCAGTTTCCACTAACACAAATTCTTTCTTACCAATATTTCTTCACCCTTTGCTGCGGTATCTGCCGGTATACATTTTCTCTGCCACCCAAGTAGCCCTGTGAACAGTGACTCCAGCCACCTGCTTCACTTCCTCAAATTAGTCAAACACAGATGGTATTTTTTTGGACTGTTATCACTACAAAGCTCATCATTGAATAGAGCTTCCATTAACTCACATTCTTGATTCCATCAATTTTAGGTGTTTGAATGCCGCGTATATCATTTTGCATTTACACATACATATAACACAATAGCCATCAGGTAACATATATAATACTACACATGTACACAAACAACTTATTGTAATACCACAACATATAAGCAATCTCATACACACATCATCCTGTTAATCACTGTTTCTTTCCTCTTCCATATGCTTAGGAGACACCTACGCATCCTTGTACTTTTTCTCCACCATGACTGCATTTCACCGGCCCGACATCCTTTTCTGAACATCTTTGCATTATGCCACATATTTTGCAATCTACCACAAATTGATAGTCTAATTTAAGTTTCAATTACTCACACAAGCAAATCTTTTCATAACAATAAATATAAATTTTCACTGTAGAAATTTCAACATTTTGCTTCCTACACTATAGTTTCATATCAATTTGCTCCATTTCCCAACTTTTATTACTTTTCCTCTATAACTCTTATCAAATTCCATTAAATTTTTCATTCCCTCCATCACATACCTTAGGATTCCTTAGTTCAACATTTTTCTTCCTTTTGTACGCAATTACACCACATACAACACCATGTCCTTGTACTAACTCATCATTTTTCATGCTTTTTTCCTCGCTGCTTATAACACCACACTTTTTATCACCTGTATTGATACCTGCTCGGATAACAACATGTCAATATAACATCACACCTGTATTGATACCTGCTCGGATAACAACATGTCAATATAATATCACAGCTAATCATCATTAAATCAAGTTCAAATATTTATACTCATTCGCTTATTACACAAAACATTCATATTCAAAATTACAACTTACAAGCATCTTTATCTATCTCTTCAAAATTACAACTTACAAGCATCTTTATCTATCTCTTCCATCAACTCACTCATACCTCCTCTTACTTCGCCACGCCTATGCCCTTCACCATCTACTTCTTTCCCAATCTCCTTTTCTTTGCATGCACCCTCATCTACCTTCTCAACTTCCCTTTCCTGTCCTGTCATATTTTGAAACTCTGCATCACCAGCACTCAACTGTATGGAATTACTTGCCAAATTATTCCCACAACTGCCATCATACTCCTTCCCATCATCTGTAAGTAGCCCCAATGCCCTCATTTGCCAAATCTGTGCCACCATCCCCATGTGCCCTCTGTCCATCATATCTTGATGTTGCCCCTATGCCATTTTTTCCATTTCCTGATCTCTCTTCTTTTAAACTCCTCAACACATCCATAACCATTCCCCTTAACTCTTCATTTTGCCCCTTTATTTACCCTAAGTTTTGTCCACTCCGCATCATCAATCTGTACAACTCTCTGGCTCATCATCCTAATCTGGGCACCCTACATATTACACATTCAATCATATCACTCTACATACGCGTCTATTCAATCCTCCTATTATAATAATTTTATTCATGTATCTGTATGCGATGAAATTCAATTTTACAATTTCTGCTACCTCTGCATCTCTATCACCTTTACTCATACATTCACCACTATCAAAGCAATTTCAAAATTGATCCAACAAGTTACTTTACAATTTTGTTCTCTTGCTTTTTTCCCCTTCATTTTCTATATGCCATGATACATATCATATTTCTAACCAGTACTCTACAATAGTTGTTGCACCTTATGCCCATTTCCATCATTTTTATCCCTATTTCACTAATATATCTTCAATAATATATTCATTTACGACGCATATTTCACATCCACTTCAAACATTTACATTAACATCTTGTTTATACTGTTACCTGTGTGCTATCAAGCCCACCATGTTTATGCACTAGTTTCTTTATCAAACCAATAGCCTCATCATTCCAATCACGTATCCGAGGTACAGGACATAAGCCATGAGGTAGTAACACCAGCCCTACTAAAATGTTCTCCATGTAAAACACCTGTTACACAACAAGTCAACGTTGCCAACTTCAATTACTAACAAATTCCGCATCAGTGCACAATATGACAGTATTCTATAAACGAACTCAATAATTTCTCTGATTGCATATAGATAACAACGTTTCTTCTACTTTGTACATAATTTCTACCCATTCTGTTTCTTACATTATTTCATTCTCTATATGCAAAATTATATATTAATCTGTATACCATTTCACCAAAATTTCTATAATGCCACATACATGCATATGCTTTATTCAAATACTGACACATACATGATCTAATTTGGTTTCTTGTTCCTATAATCTCCATATTCCGGTCATTCAAACTATCTTTCAACTCACATTAACTCAAACACATTCTTTTTTTACATTTTCTAACACCCACTTACAAAAACCTATATATGAAAGTCTACAATCTGTATCCACTCTACGAAAATTTCACATAACTTTTAAGCCACGTATGTTTGCATTTCTCCCTTTACTTTTCATGTCCCGCACTGCACCACTTATTTCTCTTCTAAACTAAATCCATACATCAACCAAACAATAATCCTTTTACCTATAATAGCCAAATGCAACCCCCTATAAACTTGGATGGCTCTCGACCCGACCCAGCCTTCTTGAATGCAACTATTGCAAATGTTAGACATTCCAATGCAACTGTCGCCAAGTCCAAGTGCGGGATAAGGTCGATATCATCCAATAACCCAACTAAATTCTTCCTAACCATCACACTTGTTTTTGGAACCACAATACTTGACATGGCATATAAATAAAACTTCACTTTGAATTCTTCCCCTACCCGTAGGTCCACCACTTCATCTTGTAAGGAATACACTGACATATCCACTTCACCTATATTATACCTTGCACGCATAGTAGCTGAGTCTTTACACAGCTATAAATCCACCCGTCTCCCTTTGCTTTTTAAGCCTAGAATCCTCACTACATCATCGGTACGTATCTCTATCGCCTTTCCATGAACTCGCAATTCTTTATTCTCCTCATCAAATCTCCAAATTAATTATCGCCTTTCCATGAACTCGCAATTCTTTCCCCTCCTCATCAAATCTCCAAATTAATTATCGCCTTTCCATGAACTCGCAATTCTTTCTCCTCCTCATCAAATCTCCAAATTAATTCTTCAATGAACTTCAGTGGCAGCCTACTTAGTTGAATATGGAGTAAACCTCCAAGTCCTAGTTCTTTCACTGCTTCTACTTTTCGATGCTTAAACGTGCTCACCACCAACATAAATTTCCCAATAGTGCACCACGATTCCTGATACTTCTGTAATAAAAAATTCAGATATTCATTGTTCATTCTAACTCATTATCCACAACTATTTTCTCTTATATGTTATCATTTGCACTTATTTACTCCTATATATTTCATACAATGTAACTTGCTCCATAATACGACTATATTGTACATCTACTTTCATTCCTTATCTTTTCCTACAATCACATACCTCATTATTGTTGCCCTTCCTTAACCGTGCAACATATTTGTTAAATTCTTCATTTGCCCCCTGTGTAAAATCTGGCTTCCTTCCCACTGGTAGCTCTTTCCACATTCTGCCAATCTGCACATCACAAAAAACATATCTCATCAACCTTCAAACTTTACAGAAATCAACCTTCTCATCCTAAATCTTCTTATTCAAACATTTATTAACTTTAACAGTTATTCCTTCTTAACCAAATCATTAATTATTTTCAGCCCATTAAACCAATTTGCATTTCATACCTCTTTATTGTTATAATTGGCATTGCCACTTCCCACCAGTCTAGTATGCACAACACTATCCCTGCATCAATTAGCCATACAGTATAAATATTAGAACCATTTTCATTTTAATATTTTCGTTCTTTCATTTTACTATTAAAGTTATCTTTATTCTATATATTTGTATACTCACTTTCACCTATCCACTTCACAATATCTTCACATTATTTTCTCTTTTGATTTTCATTCTTCCCCCTTTCCTTGTCACGTTCCCCCTCCTTCTCTTACTTGTTTTCACAATTTTTCAACACCTTATTACCACTCCTGCTCCTATTGCCATTTTTATTCATTTCCCACCTCCTCAATCTGTATTCAATCACATAACTCCAGTAACTTTTACTTTTTTCCTACATTTTTTTACGCTATTCATTAACTTTTCATCCACTCATTTTCATTACTTCCTACCAACTACTATTTCTCCCTTTTTAACAATCAAACGCATCACACACTATCGTGTACATTTCACCAAAATCCACATCCCAATTACTTATTCCTTCAAACCTACCCCGCCTCACAATCATTCTATCCCCTTAACCAAATTTATTTTTGCACTTTATCAATTCATTACTTACTCTTTTAACTCATTATCGTATTGTATAACTTTCTCACCTGAAACGTAAATACGCATTCTTCGGTCGCTTGATTTTTCCCTCAGTACGATCATCATCCATGCTATCTTTCTCACTTTCTACATGTACCCTGCAAAACACACTATTCATTTACTCACATTTCATATTACCCCATGCATATCCCTCCCACCGATTCTCCATAAATCATTCATAATACTGTTTATACTTACATATTCGGTATTATTCAATGACTTGCGTTTTTCTTTCATCTGCTTTTTACGCCTTCCCATTATTCACTGCACTACCGTCTTCTCGCCACCGCCACCACTGCGTCATTGCGCTAACGCCCAACACTACTTATATCTCCTCTCTATCTCATCCACCGATTTTCCTCTACACTTCTTCCTCCCCCAAATGTTTCAGGTTGCCTACCTCTGTTCCTCCGTCACATACAAATTCTACTGGATTCTACACCGACGTCAACAGCTTTCCTCTTCCTTCACACTCACCTCTTCATTACCTTCAAACTTTCTACTCTTTTTTTTTCCCCCTTCCTTATTGCATTTACTACTCATTTATTGCGGTTTTGAGCTTTCAACGGCCCACATTCATTTTCTCTTCAAACCTGCACATGCCTTTTAATGGTCCACATTTCACTTCCCTTTTTTTTTTTCCCCCTCCTTCTCCTCATGTGCTCCTCTTCACAGCACTTAACGCCTCTTCCTGTCGTCCAATTTCTGTCGTCTCTGGGTCCCATTTACATTATTTTATTCCTTCGCGTCATAACTGTTCATGTCGCCAGTGCGAAACCAGTCAACCTCCAAAAAGATTAACCCATGCAAACAAAACTTCCGCAGTCTCCATAATAAAAAAAACAAACAACTAGAATAAAAAGAATTGTGAATATAGGTGATTTTCTTTGTGAGTTAATCTAGACTTAGTTTGGTTTTCTATTTTACAAGTGTGGTCAAGATACATGATTATATTTCTTTTTTTTTAATATAACAAATTCAATATTTTTTATTAATTAATTTAATTATAATATAAATTCAAACAATTCCGAAATAACTTTAATATTATTAAATAAAAGACTTATTAATTCATTTAATATTTTTTATTTCTTCATGTTGGACTTCTTTAGTTTTTTTTTTTTATCAATCATATCTATATACATTCAAAATAAATATTAATTTTTCAATCAAAATAATGTTTCTATATTTTTTTGATGAAAAAAATATAGAAAAATACTATGTGATTTAATGCATTTACCCTTTGAAATCTATGAAATTTTTTTATTATAGTTTAAATATGTGTCTATGAAATTTTTTTATTATAATTTAAATATGTGGTTAAACTCTATCAACACATGTAGTCCAAATATATTAATATCGTTAAAGATTTTGTATTTAATACGAAAAAAAAAATTCAAACATGGTCCAAGAACTATACTAGTATTCACATAGACCGGGGACACATAACATTCTCGGAGAATTATTACACGAGGCTGTGACTATCAGTTACACAGCCCAAAAACATTGGGGAAAAAAAATAGAGTGGAAAGGAAAGCCTTTACCTGTCACTCATACTAGCACTAGCACAACTTACATGCATCTTAAATAAACATAATATCAAGCCTGGAAACATGAACAACATTTAATAAAGTTACAGCTTTAGATCAATCACTTATTCTTCTCCTAAGAAGAAGATGGTAGGCTTCTTTGGTTCAGTGATCTCCACCGTCCCTTCCAACATTTTCGCTACCTTCCCCATCGATGGCCGTGCCTCTGGCCTATCTTGAAGACACCACATTGCCGTCTTCACCATCCTATCCACCATTTCAAAATGCAGCCTAGCATCATAACAATGCTTAATTTGACGGTCCAAAATGTCATCTACTTTCAGTTCCTTAAACACCTTGTCAAATGCCCACCTGGGAAAGTACCAATCCTCACTATCCATCAAAGACCCTTGCATCTCAAAATTCCTTGACCCTGTCACTATTTCTAATAACACCATTCCAAAACTATATACATCTGCTTTAGAAGTAATCGGGTCGCTCTTGACCCATTCCGGTGCCATATATCCACGAGTACCCCGGATCCTAGACATACTTACCATATCTTCTTTTTTCTTCAACTTGGCCAACCCGAAATCTGATATTTTCGGACAAAAATCATCGCCCAAAAGAATATTCTCGGGTTTGATATCGCAATGCAACACCCACTCCAGACACTCCTCATGTAAGTAGGCAATTGCTCTTGCCACACCAAGAGCTATCCGGTATCGGATCCCCCAATCGAGAATGGGCTTCCGCCCGTCAATAGCTATTGGACCCATCTCCATCTCGGATCTGGACGATGTCGCAGGAAAAAGGTACTTATCAAGAGAACCATTAGGCACGTATTCGTAAACTAAAATCCTCTGCCCTTTCTCAGCACAAAAACCCCATAACCTCACCAAATTTAGATGGTGCATCCTGGCAATAATAGTAACCTCTGCCCAGAACTCAGCATCGCCGCCGGTGACCTGTTTCAGGCACTTGACAGCGACAATTCGCTTATCGAGCAGCTCTCCTCTATAAACATCACCAAACCCACCTCTTCCAATAGCATTAGCATTGGAGAAATCATTAGTTGCTGCTTTCAGCTCTGCAAAAGAGAACCGTTTAGGCCCACCAGCAGGAAGGAATTCGAGGCCTAAAGTTCGAGCCATGTCTCTATACTTGATATACTTCTTCAAGAATGCCCAAAAGAAGAGAATTCCAGCAATCAGCTCAGCAGCAAATAACATACAAATGATTACAATATTTCTAGTCGTATTATTGGACTCTTCAGGCGGTAAAGGAAGGCTGATTCGAACAGGACATGTCGTTTCCATAACACTAGTCATACCAGTGAAACTAGATTGATCTTGTTCCGAGTCATCGACCCGCAAGAACATTGCCATTTCGGTCCCTGGTGACCAGTACCCATATAACATTCGATCAAGCTGATGAACGCAGTAGCCTTGCCCATCATACTTAAACATATAACCAAGACAATTTTGTTTAGCCCTGCATTTTGCTTCACAAGACGAGATATTCATGACTTTTAGATCAGTTTGATTTGATCCACCGGTGAAACTGACATAATCAAGACGAAGAAACTTGGTCATGCTGGTAGTAGAAATAGGAATTTTCCTATCACAAGAATCTTGATTTGTAGCACTTTTCCTGAACCCAGGAGGGCAAACACAAGAAATAGAATTTGAGCCATCGTTCATGCAAATAGCATTAGGCCCGCACACCCCGTGCACTCTACATAGTTCTTGAATCGCTTGCCATGCAATAAACCACTGACCAATACTATCATCGAAGCTATACAAGCGAAGAACGCCATCGTTGTCTAGGGTCAGTCTCCGATACCGGGAACTATTAAAATCAGCACAAATTATTGAAACACCGTTTGCTTGGGCAACACTACCATCTGTCCTTAGTTGTAGAAAGGCACTACTACTCGTGTAATAAGATTCGTTACCATTGAAAACAAGATAAGAGGAATTCAAGAATCTGAACTTACCATTTCTTGATACAAGTCCACCAGTTGTATTAATGTTTTGGTTGGGCAAGAACGTATCAGTTGGATTTGCAAAGCTATGCCAATCGCCAAAAACAAGATCTCCATCATCTTTTAACACAAGAGTAGCATTACTTGAAGTTCTAACGTTCCACAAGATAGGACCTGAAGAAGAATTGGACAGGTGGAGGTCACCGGCAGGGGTGATGCGCAGAGAGGAGGCAGAGGAAAGTGGTAGTGGAGAACCTGCGCGATTAGCTGACCAGACGATTGTGGTCATGGTTGGCCATTTGTTATACCAAACTGAGAAGGTGAAGAGGTTTGGAGAACTGGGTAGGGGGAGGAAGCCGGCGGCAAAGGTGGAGGTGGGAGAATGGAGGATGAGCTTGTTGGTCTGGGATGGGCGCCATGGGGAGGGTGATGAGGTGGAGAAAGAAGTAAGGTTCAGTTGGGTGGATGGGGAAGGGAGTGAGGCGAGGATGAGAGCGAAGATGAGGTAGAACAGAGACATTGTTGGTGAGAAATCTGAAGGGAGGTACTGGGTTTTTAAAACCATCAATCAATTGGTCAACTCACCGTTTTGAATGGGTTTGTTTTATTGATTTAATTTAATTAATTTAATAATAAATAAAATTTAAAAATATTTTGTAAAAAATAAAAAATATATATTTATAATAAATGAAATAAAAATTAATTGCAAATAAAAATTTATCTAATCAATTAATAATTTAATTAATTCAATAGATTAATCGAACCGGTTCTATTTGATTTTTTTTTGTTTTTTGTGATAATGGCTGTGTGATTTTTGTGGATGTTTTAATGGCTGCCGTGGGAAGAATGGCATTGACTTCTTGACTTGGACTGGCTTGTATGTGAATGCCGACAGAAATAGTGCTGTGTTTTTATTTTAATATTAATATAAAAATTAATCATGTAAATATAAAATAAATAAAAATATAACATTAAGATTATATATTTAAAATTAAATTAAATACAACTTAATATAATAATAATTATTATTATTATTAAGATCATATTTAATTATTTAAATATAAAATTAAAATATAAAAATTAAATGACAAAATATATAAATTAATATGTATATAGCTAAAGTATTAATAAATTCATAAACTTATTTTAAAATGATAATAAAATATATAATGAACTTTTTCGTCAAATATACTTTTAAATTTGTATTATTTCATCAAAATTACTTATGATATTATATTATTTCGTCAAAATTATTCTTGATTTTGTATTATTTAGTTATAAAAATCATTTTTCGTCAAAATTATTCTCAATTTTATATTATTTCGTCATAAATATTATTGTTTTAAAATTACCCTGATCTTATATTATTTTTTTATAAAAATCTAAAATACTAGCTGATGAGAGTGTGTATATTATAAACACAATTTAAAAAAACTTAATTTAAATATTTTTTTGGCAAAAATATAACTTTTCCTAAATTTCTAAATATTTAAATTCTCATATCTCAAAAATATTGTTTCACTTTGATAAAAAAATTTTATTAATTGAAGACATGAAAGAGCGATATTTTCGTAAAAAGAAAGGTCTGATCTGATGCACCAGATCTATTTCACAAGTTCATCCATAATATGATGTGGGTTAAGTTCAACCAATTTTAAATGATTTTTTATTTTTATTTTCTAATGGTGTTTAATTGCGTGTTGTGCAGAAAGAATTTCAAATTAAAATTGGATGTAATTCAATTCATATTATAATATTTTTCCTAATTATACTAAAAAAAAAGTTGGTTTAGGCAAAATTATACACGATATACAAGTTTAAGGTGCAAAATAAACTAATATTTTTATTAGTGCAACAGTTGCTATTAAGATTTGATAGGTTACAATTCAATTGCGTTGTCACAATCAAAAAAAGAAAAGAAAAAGATACAGAGATGGTAAATAAATTTTTATTTAAATTTACAAATCAATTGACTCGAATTAATTCATTTTTATTTAAATTTTATAAAGAATTTAATTTAATTGATAATAAATTTAATTATATCAATTTAATTTAATTTTTTAAATAAAAATTTAAATAATCAAATCAATCGATCATATTATATCAATATTTAAAAAACTCTGATTTCTTTTCTCGTGTTTATCTATTTCTTTATCATTGCCGTCTTGCTCTTCTATTTTCTCCACTTCTATGTTCCAATTACAATCCAATAAAGTGATCTCACTTTCTTTATGCTACCAACGTCAGCCCTTAGCTCAGTGTATGTACATGGAAACAAATAGGCGATGATGATGGTTGATGATCCAATTCCAGATTGGAAGAGAGATAGTCGTTTGCCCATGGTGGAGTCAGGTGCAGGAGAATGACCTCAAGCTTCAATAGATAATATTTGGGAAAGCTCAAATAAATTTCTCTAACTCATAACGAAATGATATATAAGGATAAAATAAATTTTTTTATTAAATTATCTATAATTTTATATTATTTCATCAAAATTACTTTTAATTTTATATTATTTTATAATAAAAGTCCAAAAAATTGAGAGAAGAGAGCGTTAGTTTACAAATGATAAGTGAGTGGCGTGAAAACTATCACTCATCCCTTGTTTCATCTTTTTTATGAGGAGAATTTTTCTTATGTCTCGACCTCTGCAGAGAATTTTTGCTACACCAGAATTCTCTACGAGACAAGTATTTTTATTTTTCTATTATTTTAAATTATTTTTTAAAAATATAATTTATTAAATTATAAAATAAAAATTTTTATGCTGAAACTAATATATATATATATATATATATATAAACTTATAAAAACTATATTTAATATTTTTAGATCCCACAAAAATCCATTTTAGAGGTTTTTGTGGAGAGTCCTGACTTGAAGGTGTAATTTTATTCATGTCCTATGAAGGAGAAAGTGCAGAAATTCATCACTTTGTCCTATAAAAAGGCTTCAAGGCCACTAAGAAATAAATTAAGGAAAACAGTAGTTTTGCTGATAAAAGATTATTATGCTATTCAAAATACATGTATTTTTTCACTGCCATCGTGAATTAATGCAATTTAAAAAATGAGTTATCATAAATAATTTCAGTAATATTAATTAAAAAATTAATAAAATTATGTTAATTTCTTTTATATTTACCTTATAATTAGGGCAAGAGTATAATATTTGACTGAAATTTGCCTCACTCCAAGCTATTACTAGTGGTGCTTTTTCCCTAAAGAAGCAATATTTTTGCATATCATTATACTTCTATTCAACTCATTTCTACTTCTATTCAACTCATTTCTTCTTCTATCAACTGTAATTAGATGAACAAGTATAATTATTATTCACATTCTTCAATCAAAATGGACTTCAATTCAGGAAAAAATTTATTGTCAAAGTAAAGTTATGTTTTAGAGATTTAGGATTTTTTAAGGGAATTTAGAGATTTAGGATTTTTTAAGAGGGGAGGATTTAAGGATTTGGGGAAAATTATTTTTGTCGAAACACAACTGAGTCTGATTCTCTTAAATGCACTTCATAACCGTTATGCATTTTTTTAATATCTCATTTTTTCTCATAAAAAATTTATTTTATAATTAATAAATTACATTTATAACATACACGTTTTTTTTAGCTAATATTTTAGACTTTAACACAAAATAGTATAAAATTGAAGATAATTTTGATGAAAAAATTCATTTTGCATTATTTGCACTCCGTTATAAGTTGAAGGAAACATTATTGCACTTCGTTATAAGTTGAAAAACTTATTTAGCCCTTTAGCCAATAGCATTTATACTTCAAGACCTAAAAAAATAGTAGTGAGATGGAGCATCCGCCTTTGATGCGGACAAAGACACCCGATGTTCTAAGTTAGTATAAGTATTTGAAGAGAAAACTAGGATAAGGAATTTTGAGTTTTTTTTTTTTTTTGTAAATTTTAATAAAAAAAAAAACTGAGAATGTGTAGAATTAGTTACTTTCTTCTATAATGTGTAGAATTAGTTACTTTCTTCTATCTTAATATGTTGGCTTTTATGGGTTTTTGCTTTCTTGAACTTAGAATTTTTTAGAAATAATTTTTCTCCTTTAGTGTTCACTGATATATTCTACCTATAACAAATTCGTTTTTTATTTTCTTTTATTTTTAATAAAATATATTATTTTATCTTATTTATTAGTTTTATTTTATTTTATCTCTCTTTTAAAAATTTTTATTTTTATTTTGGTATTTTATCTCTCTTTATAAGAGTCTTTGTCTTTTTTTTTTTTTGAATTTTAGATAATTTTTTTATTTTAGTGTTTGAGCTATCATTAGTATATTCTTCCAGCGGCAAGTTCAGTTTCTTTTTAATTTCTTTATTTTTTAATAAAGTAGGTTGTTCTTATTTTATTTGTTAGTTTTATTTTGTTTGGCCTCTCTTTTGAAAATTTTTGTTTTAATTTTATTATTTTATTTTTTTGTGAGAGTTTTTATCTATTTGTTAAAGAATTTCAACAGTTTGAAATTGATTTTTTAGTAATATATGATGATATATTATTAGATATTATCTCTCAAATCTATTTTGGCATACCATATGAATTTCAATCTATTATCATGCTATAACACCATATTTGATGAGATTTTCATAATTGATAAAAATGTAAAGTTATCGAAGAAGAGTTATGGTGAAAACAGAACATAATTTTGAAATTGAGTTAATGTACAATTATTAATAGTGTTGAAAATCGATTTCATATTGATATTTTAAATAATAAAATTATTTTTTATAAATATCGTATAATTATTTATAAATATATTTTTTTTAATTAGTCTGAAAAATTTAAATTTCGTTACTCTTATTAATTTTTATTTAATCTTAAGGTTTGTTAGACTTAATTGAGCTTTATTGGGCATTCTCAATTCTTGATTGAAGATAATGGATAACACCTTGGCCAATGAATGCAAAGGTCAAAGGCTGTGTCAATAAGAAAGTCAAATGGGATTATTAAATAGCCATCGCCGGTTTTATTAATTTTTTTTCCATTCAGTTCTTTTAAAAGGCAAAAGATACTGGATGAACGATTCATCATTGAGAGCATTAATCCTAAAAAAATGAATATTGTGGTGTTCGACTGGAAATTTTTTTTGATAAATCCAATTCGTCAATTAGGATTATAAACTTTTTATTATATATTTAAGATGTAATATTATTTTTTAAAAATTTAATATATTATATATCTATAATCATGTGTAAAATATGTTAATTATAGATAATTTATATTTAATGTCTAACTTAATAAATTTTAAAAAAATAATATCACATATTAAATATATATATCGACAAATTAAATATATATATATACCGACAAATTAGATTCATTTAGAATTTCTCATTCTACCGATGGCATATCAAAAAGACCATGATGAGCTTGAATAAAAAAAAAAAAAAAGCATTTTTTTCAATACTGAAACTTAGCGTCTCATGTAACACTCTTATGACCTGCATTTGACTCTCTAAAAATATTTTTATAAAGGCGGACACTATTTGAATTGAACTGAAAAATTAAATCTGTATCAATTTGAAAATTCAGTTTATTTTATCTGATAATTTAGTTTTGTTTAATTTAAGACTTTAGATAATTCGATTATTTAGGTTCGGTTCAGTTTTTAGTTTTTAAAATTTGAGAAAATCGAACCGAATGGAACCAAAATATTACTAAACTACGTCGTTTAATGCACTGCTAATCAGCAAAACCCAATCTTCTTCCTCCGTTTCCCAAAGCTCCTTCACCTCAGGCCTCTCTCGGCTTCGACCGTCAGCCTCACCTCACCTCATCCCTTCCGTCGCCTCACCCCGCTGCCGAGCCGACCTCACCTCACCTTTCCCTCTCCCTCTCTCTGCTTCTTCATGCCGTCAACCTCATCTCACTTCTTTTTCTGCTCCACGGGGGCCGCTTCTTTATGCTAGCTTTTGTGGTTGAGGCTAAGACGGAGGCGGAGAAGGTATTTATGATGGAATTGGTGGTGGTTTGGTTTGTATGTGCGGTGGTGAAGGATTCGAGGGGGACAATAAGGTGGGATTGTGGGATGTTCATAAGGAGCAGGGGTAGGTGGGGTAAATGCGGTTGATTCTTTGATTCGTATACTTATTGTTGTGTTGAAGAGGTTTTTCTTGTGGTTTGTTTGATCTCAACTTGCCAAACCAAATTGTCATTTGCTAGTTTAGAAGGAGAACATAAAAGTAAAAGGAGAAACAAAATGCAGCAAGATCACCGAAAGAAGGTGGTTGATTATTTTTCATTATTTGACCTTGTCATTGATTGCTTTCAAAATCCTGAAATGATTATATCTTATGGTTAACCCTTTTTGTTTGATTGGGAGTTTATTATTAATTATAATTGAGTTAGAAGAATCAAGGAGATCATTATTCTTGAATAATTACTGTTTTTAGCTCCTTTAATATCGTCAATCTTAACATTACATGCAGTGTTTGTTAAGAGGAAAGAATTTCTTATATAGACCTTAGGTTGAACGCCTGATTTAAGATATATATATATATATATATATCTGCAAAATTGCACCCGTTGTTCCTAAATTTAGGAATAGTTTCAAAGTTGTCCTTATACTTTAATTTGCAAGAAAAAAAATATATCAACTATTATTTTATTTCAGCAGTTGTCTGTAATACATTTTTCTAATATTCACTTCATCGAAAATCTTATTTGACTTATATTTAAGATATTTTTAGTGTCTCAAGACTATTCCTAAATTTAACGTTATTAAATTAAACAGTAAACTATCCCTAAATTTAAGTACAATGGTGCAATTTAGCTTATATTTCTTCAATTCAAATGTTGAATGCTAATGCATCCGTTTGATAAGTAGGTGAGTGTTTTGTTTTCTTTGGTCGGCTTTGTTTGGTAGGCAGTGAGGTTTTTGCAAAGCCTTCTCTACATCTATTATAAAACAGCCCAAACTGAAAAATCGAATCGAATTATATTGAAATATTTTAATTTGATTCAATTTAATATTATATATAATTTGGTTTAGTTCTATTTAATATATATGAATTTCAATAATTCATTTTGTATTGGTTTGATTCAACTCAGTTTAGTTAGAACCAAATGCTCACCCTTAATTATGAGCCTCCATCTCTTTATTTCAATTAAACTTGAGCATCATTGTACTGGTGCGAACTTGACACTCTGCCTCATACTTTTTAATTCTTTGATTTCAAGTTGAAGATTTTTTTTTTTTTTTCCAAATTTACTTGAAATATACATCACTTTGATCAGATTGATGCATATCACTTTTTATTAGTTTCTCACACAAATTCTCCTAGTCATCAGGGCTTTCATTAATTTTCATAGTAATGAGTCTGTTTTTTCTATACAATTTAATTTTGAATCCTACAAGATAGATAAAAAAAATTAAAAAAAATATATCATTTTTTTTAATGTTCACTCTGATAATGAATGATATAATTAAAATAGAGAATGAAGAATATTGAATATGGAGATTGGAGTGTTGACAACTTCCTTAAACATCAACTTAGATTTCCATCAAAATTTAAATTCACAACACTTAGATATATCGTCTCTGCCGACAATGCATCTAATTATTATCATACTTTTCTTGTCTTATATTTAAGATTGTCTATTTGTCTTTTTTTGCTTATTAGTATTTATTTTCTTTTAACATTGGTTTTACATGGTTGACACGTGTAACCAATATAATCTATAGCTATCCGAAACACAGGGCGTCGGACTCATAGAAACGCAAATTTGCACTTCCATCCAGCTTTTTTTTTTTTTTTAAACAGAATTTTTACTTATTTCCATAAATGATTTAAATCCTTTTCTTATTTTTATGAGAGGATTCCACTTGCCTCAAAATCTAAAATTAATCTAATCTGACTCTGCCAAATCCCACCATTTCCCATGCTTTCTCGTTGGACAGCTTTACTTCAATTGCTTGTGTGTGTGTGTGTCCGCATAAATCAGTACTTAATTTTTTTTAATTTTGATATTGAAACCTGTTTAGTTACGACAGAAATTGAACGTGAAGACGATTGGAGAAAAACAAATCAAGCCGAGTGAATTCTTAGTCTAAGAACAATAAACAGTGATCTGGTTCTCCGCTAAGTTCAAGTTGTCTATCCATTCCATGATCATTATACATTATCTGAAACGTTAATACACTGCAATATTGTTGGACTTTCTTACTGTATAGTTCAACCGTTCGATGATGTTTTTTTTTTTCTTAGCAGAAACAGACTTCATTAAGCAAAAGCCATCCGGAGATCAAAGTGCAAAAAAGAAGCAAGAGGAGTCGGACGATTAATACCCAGATAAGCTAAGAGAACAACCCTCTTGATCCTAAAGCTTAGCTATACAATCGACGGGTTCGATGGATTCTTTAATAGTCTAACTGTTCAAGGATGTTGAACTATGTAGTCCAGAACTGTTAATAAATTAATAATTGGGTTTACTCTGTTGTCTTTACTTTCATCATTTCTTTAGGGAAGCACGGCCAATTTTTTGTTTTTAACCTAAAAAAAGAAGAGAAAAAGTACAACGAATCTCCCTTGTAATTGTAGGTTCGACCATTCCAAGGATACATACCTAAGGTCTAAACTATGCCATACAACTGCAAATTTATATAATAACTCAAAACCTACCACTTCATGTATCATACATACTCGTCATATCCTAGGCTTACAATCCTTCATATAATTAAAGGTGTTAATCTTAGTATTTGAGTAGTCTGTCATATGATATAGTAGATTAGGAGTTCAAGTTCTAATAATATCAATTCTCTTTAGAATATTTATCAAGTATGAGAAAATTGAAAATTCCCATTTAACGGCCCCTCTTCTTCTCTCTATGTATAATTGGTTTCATTCGCTCTCATTCTTTCGGATCTTCTCTCTGTCCATCTGCCTGTAATCATGCAGAGGCGATTCCGGCAAGCTTTTCGTGCCATAAAAGAGCACAGCACTGTAAGCTATGCCAAAGTAGTCACGTTTGGAGGATTTTGCGACCTTGATCTCGTCATTGTAAAAGCAACTGCTCCTGATGACTTGCCATTGACCGAAAAATACATACATGAGATCTTAAAGATCCTATCCTTCTCTCCATCATCGTCTCACTCTTTTTCCCTTAGCTTCATTCGCCGTTTTGGCAGAACTCACTGTTGGAAAGTTGCTCTCAAGTGTCTCCTTCTCCTCCACCGCTCGCTAAGGTCCTTGCCCGAGAACAGCACTTTTTGAGCTGAACTTTTATGGGCAAGATCAAACGGTTTCCTCTCTCTATACCCATGTCATTTTCGTGACGATTCATCCTCTAATCCGGAGGACTATACCATGTTTATTCGATCATATGCTCTGCTGCTCAACGAAGCAATCGATTGCTTTGCCTTGGAAAGCAAGAAAAAAGAATAAGAAGACGACATGCCTATTAGCTTACAAGAAAAAATGACAGAAGCAAGTAGAATTATTGATGTTCTTCAACAACTTCAAAGTCTAATAGACCGAGTGATGGACTGCAGGCTGGCCGGAGCTGCAGCAAGAAGTTTCATAGTCCAATCAGCTATGAAACATATAATACGTGATAGTTTCATTTGCTACACCACATTTAGAAAGGAGATGGTATCGGTTTTAGACAACCTCATACAAATGCCATAAAGGAGTTGTATCCTGTCCTTTGGAATATACAAGAAAGCAGCCTTAGAAGCTGGGAAGCTACGCGAATTCTATGACTGGCGCAAGGCAAAGGGATTGTGCGGTCCCTATGAATACCCTTTTATTGAAAGAATCCCTGAAATACAGATTCGAGATCTTGAGACTTTCTTGAACGGAATGTGGCAGTTCACTGATCCCCTTTTATTGAAAGAATCCCTGAAATACAGATTCGAGGAACGAAATGTGGCAGTTCACTGAGTCTTCTTCGTCATCTCCCTGCGTGGAGTCTAACAAGTCAATTTCAACTGAAGATGATCATGACGGAGATGATACTAATAAGAAGATTGTTACAAGGGGTGTTGTGGTTAGTACTAAATGGGTGAAATTTGACGAAAATGTTATGCTTTCAGAAACTATAGGGGAAAAAAAAGAGACATTATTGGCACCATTGATACAATTGGATGAAGATGGTGAAAGTGACAATTGGGAAGTGTTGCTTGATGCTTCACTTGATCTTTCTCGTATTCATCGTGACAACCACTTGATATTCCGACCAGATTTTGCAGTGATGGGTATGGATGTGAGGATCATAGGAAGAAAGACACAGATGGAGAAAAGAATGATAATCAATGGCAGATAGGGGTGAACAGTTGGTCGGTTTGGTTTGGTTTTTTATCAAATTTTAATAAATCAAATTTTTTATATTTATAACCGAACCGAACCAAAATTTTTGAAAAAACTAAATTAACCGAATCGATTAAACCGAAATTTATGTATCTACAAACCGAACCAAACCGATCTTATAAAAAATTCGGTTCGATTCGATTTGTTTCAATAAAATTACATGTATTTTTAAATCTAGTTCGATTCAAATTGGTTTGATTTGTTTATTATTTCGGTTAATTCAATTTTTTCGGTTTTCTATCTAAAAAACCGAACCAAAAATCAAAAACCAAATTTTTTTTAAAATTATAACCGAACAAATCAATTTTATTAAAATATCCAACCGAATCAGTTCGATTCGGTTGGTTTTTTCAGTTCAGTCCAATTTTTGCTCACCCCTAATGGCAGATGCAAGTGTACAATCCTAATAGTGAGTTTAACCCTTTTTGTCAGCCTTATTACATCCCAAATCATTGATATGGATGCTCTGCTAGCAATCCTACAAATCCGTAAGGATTGTGAGCAATTGATGCTAGTTAAATGGGTAGAATGTTCAAGAAAAGTGGTGGGTAATTGCCTATTACTTGTGTTGTTTTATAATCAAATGAACCATTTGGATCTTCTTGTTCAGTAAAACATGTTAAAGGTGGGAATTGGATGGAGTTCATTAGTTTCTCGGAGGGTTCTTTTGAGAGGTGTTCGAAGCCCACATTGTATTGATGGATTCTTCTCCTGTCCTCCTTGTTTTGGTAGGCAATGCTTTAATCACATGCATCTTTTTTATAATATATCACACGTGAGGAAATTATGACAGCTGGAAGATGGACATGTAAATCATTCTCATTTCCACCAATTATTTGTGGCTTTGCATTTGTCTTTCGTTACTTCATATCTTGTTTATATATAGAGAATGAGTTTGACAATATATAGTATAGATCTTTCCACAAGCCAGGATTGCATAATATTATGAAACAGGTTTCGACGGTGATAAATCCCTTTCCTATCTGGATTGTTAGTTAAGGTTCTAAACAGTACCTCATTTCAACCGGCCTACCCTTAAAGTACATTCCTCAGTAAAAAACTTGCCTCGTAAAGTTTAGATCAACTGATTATTAAGTTTGGTGCACAGCAAGATGAAAAAACTCTAACCTTCAATATTAAATCTTTTTTGAGTCGGTGTAACATATTTTTGAGACAAATCCATTCAAGCTAGTGGAAAAACACTTACTAAACAAGCCCCCTGTAACTTGAGGGTAGAGAGCTAAAAACTAGCCTTCTAATGATTAAGACAGCAATGACAATTAACTGAATGTATCTCAAAATTTTTATTTACAGTTCGGATCAAATTTAGAAAAGATTTAATTAGATGCACTACGCTACAGTGATCAGAATATACAATATCATGCAAAAATGGTGTCGAATCATTCTCACTTTAATGAAAATATTCAGATAACCAGAAAAATCATGTAGCTTAACAGTCAGTTCTAGTACAATTCAAAAGAGGAAGTCTTTGAGTAATCACACCAATATGGATGCATTCATTCGATCCATTGTCTAGCTGCTTAGCGCTTACTTCCTGTGCCTCCGCTTTTGCTCTGTTCTTTGCCTCTTGTCATCATCCCATTCTCGGTCATAAACGCTAGAGCCTGATTAAGGACCAGCAAATTCCCCATAAACAATCATTTAGAAAAACATAAATCATGCCCAGCCTAAATGTCATGAGCTAACAAAAGATCACATAGAAAGGTGCTATAATCTGATGCCAAAACTGCCAATCAAAGAATTGTAGACAGTTTAATTGGACATTACAATGCAGAAATAAAGCACAAGGCATTCCAGTATAGCCTAGGTCTTTCTGAAGGTAACCTGCATCAGAATTTAAGAATAGCTCAAACACGGACTAGCACAAGATGCATGGGTATCTATTCTTGCATATGGTGCATGTTCGGTAGCTCATGAATGCATTCTTAAGAATGGAATTTCAGGATACGGATCTGCATCACGCCGATTCATCTTGCTGGCTACTTCTTTTCCGTGAATCCTAATTGGAGGTTCTTCCAAGTAACCTGCACGCTGGACCATGGCTCCCTTTCTATCCCCCCTATCTCTTCCATCATAAGATTGCGACATGCCAATCGGAAGAGGTGGAGGTGGTGGAGCAACCGGAGAATACTCGCCAGGTTCCCCTGATGGCAAATGTTCTCTTTTAAGTTTCCGTCTCTTAGAGGCTGCATTAGCATCCATTTCCTCCTTCAAAAGGTTTATTTTCTCTCTGTCTCTCTCCCTTTCTCTTTCCCTCTCCTCCACCTATGCATAGTAGTTAAAAAATAAGCAAAAACCTCAAACCATCTAAGTACATCAAGACAAATGAAAACAAAGTCAGGCACAGCTTAATAATTAGAGTCAAGCTAAAGGAATCGTTACATTATTCACATTTAGCACAATTGTTAAAGCAGCCTATATTAGTGGATGTTTGGAAGTGCACTTGGGCACACGTGCATAGACTTCCAGGTCCAAAATCCAGCTGCAGGCATAAACTCTATAATACCAAACCGGGTTTTGATCAATCAAGGTAAGGGCTTCCTCTGTTTGTGTGAGTTACAAAGATGCACAGCAATTAGCAAAAGCTAAACTTTAACACATCAAAAGGGAAACAGAAATAAACAAATAGAAGCACTAATTGCATCATAGCATGTATCCCTTCAGTTGCCAATTCCTTTTTCTTTTTTTTTTTTTTAAAAGAGAAAAAAAAGCTAAAAAATGAAAAGAACAAAATTAATGCCATAAAAGATCAAATGTAGCATCAGAACATAAGCGAATAAAGGATATTATTACAAAATAAAACCTGTCTGCTTGTAAAATATAAAAGCGTACTTTCAATGACAAAATTTAGAAAAGCACGATACAAAACAACCATAGCCATAGGCAACAATAGAGAAGAAAAAAAGTATCTGTGATTGAACAATGGCAGCTACAAAAGTTTAGATATTATGTACTTATGGTGCTGCCTGCAATGGCCAATGCCAGAAACAATGATGACCAACCTCACTGAGAGTGCACAGTATAGGAGGAAACAAACCACAAACACCCGAACAGGCAATATGAGAAGCTAATGTGCACATGAAATTTTCATATTACGCATGAACTTGCATCCTCAAGTTGATATGATAAACAATGGGAGGAATCAAGACTATAGCAAAAGCAATGTAATAAAGGGGTGAAATTGAAACTACCTATCACAAGGATAATTGCCTTCATGAACCAGATGCAGAACAAACAAGTAGAGTATTCTTTTCATTATGTCCTTGATGCCAAACCAATTCTATTCTTTCCTTATGTGCTTAACACCAATTCAATTCAAGCAAATGCAATTTAGAAAGGGACCAAGCTACATCAACTCCCTGCCCCTCCCCCTCCCAATGCCAGCCACAACCAAACTCTACAATAAGACGGGGAGGTCAAGGATGGCAGGGGGTGGGGGTTTGACCATCAACATGGGAGCCAAAGAATAATTACATGTATAATTACAGGGCAAATGTCAGTCCATTCTGCATGCCGCCAAAAGCTCTTCATGTAGATAGTCAAACCACAGAAAATGATCTAAATGAAAATAGAATTAAAACCAACAGCAAATGCATACCTTTATAGACAGCCCATCTCGCTCATCTCGCTTTCTGTCTCGAAAATCTTCCTCTCTTCTGCGTTTTGCATCATCTTGCGAGACCAAAGCATTTTCTTCTGAGCGTCTTCTTTCTTTT
>CATIWR010253076.1:0-14599 GCA_949677035.1 Omphalea diandra
ATATATATATATATATATATATATATATATATATATAAGGTGTATATATAAAAAAACTCACACACAAACACTCAAACAATAAAATTGTTCATGTGACAATAAAAATTTTATTATATAGTATATAGATAATTATATAAATATTTTTTTTTGGTAATTTAACTCAATACACACATAGCATAGAAACGTCACATATCACTTAACAAAATTATGGTAATTTTTTTAAGAGTGAAATGGTATATATGCTACTCATAAGCTAACGATGTGGGATCCAAGACCATAGTATGGAACACCACGAATGCAGTATCACATTATCCATAGCACTATAGAAATTTGTCCTTTTATTAACAATTTAACTCAACACACACACATATACAACGTAAAGACATCACATGCAACTTAATAAAATTATAGTGATTTTGTTAAATGTAGAATGGTATATATGCTACACACACATATGTTAAACAAGTGATGTGGAATCTAAGACTAGAGTATGGAACACCATGAATGTAGCATCACTCTATCCACACCACTATAAATATTATTTTCTTTTTAATCGAGATAAAAATGTAATTCATATTTTGATATATATATACAAATAAAATAAATCACCTTTCAATCTAATAACAATACACAAAATCATTCTTCCAATTACATTGCTCATTCGACTATAGGACTTTTAATATATAGTATATAGATTAAAAACATAATATTATCCTTCACTCTAACATCAGAACATAAAATCATATTTTCCAATTATGTTGCTTCTCTGGCCATAGGACTCATATTATATAGTATATAGATATGCAGGTAGTGTAATATTAAAATAAACATTTTCAATTTTTACATAAAATTAATATATGATATATGCAGTTAGTATAATATTAAAATCAACATTTTTAATTTCTACATATATTTATGTAAAAATATAATTTTTATTTACTACATGAAATATGTAATTTATATTCTCATATATAATTAATATATGATATATGCAAGTGGTACAATATTAAATACCTAGTATTTATGTAGAAAAGTTTCAAAAAAAACTTCAATTAGAGAAATTAATTTCAAAACTAAATAAAATAAAATTTATTTATTTAATTCTATTTCAACATAAAGTTTTAATAATCAATATTTATATTGAAAGATTTTTTTGAAAAAATTCTGTTATAGAAAATAATTTCAAAACAAAAATAAATTAAAATTTTTTTATTTAATTATATTTCTACACAAAGTTGGATTTGCCATCATTTATATTTTCAAAAATTTTAATTTGAGAAGTTAAAACTTAAAATTACAAATATTGAAGTTGAATTTATTCATATAATTATATAAATATAATATTCTTTTTAACTACAATAAAAATATAACCTATATTCTAATATATAACTAACTTCAATTAGAAAAAGTTTAAATAATCGTTATTTACATTGAAAGCTTTTGGAAAGAAATCTGTTACAGAAATTAATTCTAAAACTAAACCAAATTAAATATATTTATTTGATTTTATTTTTACAAAAAGTCTGATTCATTTTGATTTATATTTTCAGGAAAAATAATTTGGACAGCTGAAATTTTAAATTTCAAATATTGAAGTTGAATTTATTCCTATAATTATATAAACATAATTTTCTTTTTAACCACATCAAAATGTAATTTAGATTCTCATATATAATTAATATATGATATATGCAATAATATTATATTAAAATAAGTCTTTTCAGTTTATTAATATAATTATAGAATAGAAATTCCTTTTTAATCACAACAAAAATATAACTCACACTCTCAATCATAATTAATGTATAATGTTAACCCAAAATATAATATTAAATAAATATTACGTATAATAAGATAGCTACGAATACATTTTCCCAGAAAATGAATTTTGGAATTAAACAAAATCAAATCTATTTATTTATTTCCATTTCTACACCAAGTTTGATTTATTTTGATTTAGAGTTTTCAGAAATTCAATTTCGAATCCAACCACATTTTGCTTGCTTGTCTTTTTTTTTTTAAAAAAAAAAAATTCTTTTCTAAACCTATAATCAGCACTTATTTTTTTATAACACAAAAAGGAAAAATGCAAACGTCATTTTTACGGTAACGAAATATTTTAATTGGAATAATATTGGTACAATAACTAACTTATGGAAACATCAAACATGTCCAAAAATTATTGATCTTAAATAATATATAAATACCTAATAACCATATCAAGCATTTTTCAAAAATTTGTAATACTAAGTAACTGTTGAGTTATAAAATGGAGCATATACAAATCGCAAATGAGAATATGAATTTAAGAAATAGAATATCAAAAATTACTCGAAACAGCATAACAAGCTAACAACATAGCATTATACTATGCTTAAACAAATGAATTGAATACAAATTCATATTAGTTGTCTAACTGTTATGTAACATATAAATATTTATATAGAATAATAATAAAAGCAAAGAACAGCAACATAATAAAATGAAGCAACCACAAACGGAAAACCATTACAAATAATTTATTAACAACGCATATATAATAAGTACAACCTATAAGAAAAAATTCAAATATCATATATGAAACTTATAGTAATAATGAAATTGAGCAGACAAAATGCAAGTAACAGTTCTGTTTAAAATAGATAAACCGTTAGCAAGGCTCCATAGAGAAAAAAAATTATAAAATAATAGAAAGATACAAAAATTACTACAACACAAAGTAGAACAATTTAGTAAATGGAAAACCATAAAATGTTTGCCTCAAAAAATGCAATAAATTTGCTAGAGGCATTACTTTTTTTGAGTTGCTTTAAACATAAAGATTCAAAAGTCAAAGATGAACAAAAGTATCATATAAAACACTAAAGTATAATAGAAAAAGAGAGCGCAACTTAAAGTAACTGAAAATAAGGATCAGAATTTTGCGAATAACAAAATTTGAAAATGTTTTCATGATATCATAAATATAAACATAGAAACAAATGAACACATTGATAAATCAGGGGAAGTGCTGATGACATGCTACGACAGAGAAAAAGTATACATCAACATCATGCTTAAAAAAATTTAAATAAACTCCAAATAGTATACTTTAAACATGTGCTATAAATATGTTGTATATAACATTAATGAAAGAAAAAGTTTGAAACTGAAAACTTTAATTAATAAGAAGGGTGAAAAATTTTAAGGACCATAGAATATATAAATGCCAAAGCGTAAGAGCAAGAAATAGTAAGCACGTGAGCATACCTAAAGTAAGCAGGTGGAAAGCCAGATAGCACTAAATGTAAGTAGAGGCAGTATTTATAGGCAATTAGTTTAGGTAAAAAACAACAGATTTCTTGTCCTCGCTAAGACGCCAAGTTGCTGTAAAACTCATGTGAAGAAAAGATGTAAAAGTTCTAGCAAAAACCAACAAAGCATTAAATGTTTTTAGGAACTTGAAGATATATACACATCTTGAAGTTGCAATTTAAAACTTTTGGAAGAAATAGAACATGTGCTATGATAGGAATAATTGGACATGTAAATGTAATAAAATAGCATCAAACACGTATGATTATGTATGTTGTTATAAATGGGGCAAAAGATAAAAAAAAAAAAAAAAAACCTCTAATAGTACCCTAATACATATATCAATAAAATACATACATGTAAACTATAAGAAATTTTGGTTATTATGATAAAAATTTATGTGATGAAATTAATATTCTCATAATAGGTGATTTATTATGAAAAAAATAAAATTTATCACACTTATCATGAAAATTGATTAATTTGTAACAAAAGGAAGATTTGGCGAATGTTTTTATCATGATAAATGAACAAAAAGGAAATATAATGACAAAAAAATTTTCATTACAATATTTTATCACAAAAAATATAACACCAATTTTTTTGATGTCTATTAGATTATAAATAATAAGAAACTAATTTTATCACAATAATCCTTGACTCACTATATTTAATTAGTCAATAAATTAGTATGACAAATAACTTATCACAATATTTAAAAATAGAAAGGAATTAAATTTTAGTGCAAAAATATTTTATTAGAATTTTGACATAAAAAATAAAACTATATATAGTGAGAAATAATTTTGGCATAATAATAATACTTTATCACTATGGTTAATTATTAAGATATTATTATAAAATTATTTTATCACAATAAATAATTTTTGATTTCAAAATAACGAGTCAAAATAAATGAAACAAATTATACATTTATCAAATTTTGATATATCAATTTCATTTTTCGTAATATTCAAGATTAAAATTAAACTAAAAATTAAGTATATAAATTTATTTTTTATTAATATACAAATTTATATATTCTCGAAAATGTAAATAATATATGCATATCTTATAAATTTTTAAATACTAAATTAATTTTTTATGATGTCATGACAAATTTATTAATATTTTTATTATTTGAAAATGATGTTTTGAATTTTTATTAAACATTATATTGTAAATTGATGAATACTATATTTTATCGCTGAATTTATAATTGAATATAATATAATCATTTTAAGCTTGAATAAAACAGCTTAATATTTCATATTTTTGTTTTATTCTTCTTTTTTTAATAATTTTATATTGAACAATAATTTTTGATCATATGAGAGTTAATGAGTACACTAAGGACTACGGTTTGATGAAATTAAATGATCACACTATGATAATCAATTAATTTTTAAAAAGATAGAAGCAATTATACTTCAAAACTTTGCAGTTAAACGAATGTATTCAACGAGTGAACTAGCACCATATCAACATCAAAGTGGATTAACACTGTATCAACCAATATGTGTGAAGACTATAAGGTTATGAGGTCAATTCATAAAGTAGAAGTGTAAAAAAAAATATTATCTTAAAATGAATATACATTTTGTGATAAATTTATTTGTCATGAAAAGAATTTTATCAATATAAGAATCTTTAATTGTGGTAAATATATTCATCATTAAAACTATATGCTATTTTTAACAATATATATATATATATATATATATATATATATATATATATATATATATATATATATATATATGAAGACAAGGTTATTTTGATAAATATGGTGACAAATCAACTTTGTCATGATATATGTATAGTAACAAATTGAATATGCGTTATGACAAATTTTTTATAACAAGATATTAAAATTCTTATAGTGATATATATATATATATATATATATATATATTGAAATAGACATAGACTAGGAGTGAGCAATTTTTCGAAAAAACTAGTAAACGGAATCTATTTGATTTTTTCAGTTCTATTTACACAACTTGTAGGTTTTATTCAATTTATAAAGATATTAAAATTTTAATTTTCACTCGGTTTGGTTTCAGATGTTAGAAAATCGAAGAAATGGACTTTAAAAAATGCACTATTTAATAATCCTAAATATGTATTTGCTTTCCTTTTGTTTGCATTCCTTTCAATTCCATTTAGCTGCCCCTCTCTCTCTCTCTCCGTCTTAATTCTTTATCCATTCCATCCAACTTAACTATTCTTCTCTCTCTCTCTCTCTCTCTCTCTCTCTCACTATGTTTGCATTCCTGCCCACCCAGTCCCTCTCCTAGCCCATTGCTCTAACGTCTTAATTGTCACTCATTGTCGCTCCCCTCTCTCTCTCACTGTGTTTGTTATATTTGAATCGAACCTATCATTCACCATTGGATTCTCTTTTCACACCTCTCAACCAAAGATTTCAAGTAATAAGGTAAGACTTAGGTCCCTCTTCATCATTGACACTCTGTCATTTATTCAATTTAATTGAATTTGTTATTTCTTGAATCTCTTCAATATATGTAATTTACATCTTTCTAGTGACTTATTTGAATCAACGAACGTTTCTTTGTATGCTTTCATGGCATTTGATTTTTTGTCTACTAGTATGGATACTTTCTCCATAAATATGGGTTTTCATTTATGTTTATTTTTTTTCCTTAGTGGAAAGAAATTAACACCCATTTCCTAGATTTTTGAGAATTTGTTTTGATACTATATGTTTCATCTATATGATGTTTCCTTGATAGCATAAATGGTGGAAATTAAAGAAACAACTACTAGTAGGTTTTTTTTTTTTTTTCAGGAATTGCTAGTTTCTTTTGGGTTGCTCCAACTGTTATACTTGAATTATTTATTGTAATTATGTTTATGGGTCTTTACTTTTTTGCCAATACATTATGCTTTTTTATTATGCTTGTGATGGACATTTAGTTGAATATTAATTCAGTTTAAAAAGAGAGAAACCCATAAATATGCCTAATTTTAAGCCTTTCTCGATTTTGGATTCCCTGTTTTCCTTGTTCACCTATTGAGGGGGAAGCAAACTATATCTAATAATTTCAGGCTTCCTATTTCTCTTACGTTGGTAAACACTATGATTCCTTTTCATGAAATTGATGTTTTAATATAAAATTATTAAAGGTTTGAAAAGCTTGAACATAAAAAATTTTCTGAAATTATGAATACCAATATAATTCTAGTGATCATTTTCATGTTTTATTCGATGTTGTATTGTCATATTTATTTTCTAGATTATAATAGTTGTTTTAATATTACAAAATTGTATAGCTGTTTTTAATATCTATTTTCTAGATTGTAATTATTGTTTTAATATTACTGGATTGAATAGTAGTTGAAATACGATTAATGATGGGTAGGAACCAACAATTGAAGTGTTTTTTTTTTAATGAAAATTTTCGGTTAATTTGACTAACATCAATTTGTATGAATTTTCAATTTGTTTAGGTTGATTTATTCAATTTTGTTAAATTTTTAATTTAGTTTGATTTATATGCATATAATGTCGGTTAATTTAATTTTATTTATTTTAATTTTTATAAATTTTTTATTTTATTCGATTTAAATTTTAATTAAATTAATTTTGTTCGGTTGGATTTAAAAATACCTTCAAAACTAATCAAAATCGTTGACTGATAGCTAACCCCTAACATTGGCTACAAAAATAACAATGTAGCAATGATGATACTCTTACCATAAGTAGACAACAAATAAGCAATTCTGGTTATATATACATATGTCAACCCCTCCTAAAATTAGAAAGCTTTTCATATAACGAATACACATAGATATAAGAGCCTGTACCTAATAAAACAAAATCTAAACTAATTAAAAAGTTAGGAAGTGGAAAAACCAACTCAATCAATTTTACCCAAATAAAGAAATTAAGCTTAACTTATCTAGGTGACAAAATAGTAATGATAACACTGTTGATATCCCAGCGATAGTATGGAAGTAGTAACCTTTTTTACTAGGTAATCGAATAATAGTTACCCAAACACTTGTACAAATATAATAAAGAGAATATAATATCCACAGAAGGAATACATAATTAATAAAAATACCTATAATTAAAGCATCCCGAACACAAGATACCCATGCAAAAAAACCAAAGGAAAAAACAGAATATCTATTTGTACAAATAGATTCCGCTATCTTCAAACAACGTCAGTTTGTTATGGAGCATCAAATGCCAAAGAAAAGAACATAATTTGGTGATTAATAAAAAATAGAAACACTATTCCAATCCCCTTCGCATGTTACCATGCATGCATAAAATTTTGATTTCACTAATATAGACTTTATCATAAAAGAAGCTAACAAAGACCAACAATAATTAATCCAAAACGCAGAATACCCATGCCTGATAATGATGTTACAAAAGTAGAATATCCTAACGTAGTAATAAATAATTTGCCCTTATTCTTAAAGAATATGGTCCTCTTATTATATATAGAAGAAGAGAAGAAAAAACAACAAAAAATGTCACTAGTACTAAACCACAAAGCCATCCTGTAAATAAAATTTGCAGCATACCTTTCATCCCTTTTCGATTCATGATAGTAATATGTACAAAAGAGCCCCAACCCAAAATAACAGCAAAACCAAAAATAACAGCAAAGCCAAAAAACAATGACACATGCATGCATGCAATAACAGAGCGAAATAATAACATATGAATGTAATAACATAGCAAAATAATAACACGTACATGCAATTATAGAGCATGCAGAAATATTAAAAAACAAAAAACAAAAGAATCAAGCATTAAAATTGTAAACAGGTCATCAGATTCAATTAAATTAAATATGTAAACACTTAATAGCAATGAACAAAACCCACCAAAAAAAAAAAAAAAAAGGTAAAGAAAACCGACTGTAAAATCCAAACCACAAACAACAAACTCATATGCACGCCATAATCATTGCAAAACACAGAACCGATAGCTATTTGAGTGGAAGAAAATAACATGGAATGAGGCAGCAGTAAGGCACAAGGACTTCAAACAAATATTAGAAGTAAATATTGATCTTAACAAAAATGGGTATGAAGGCAAAAAAAAAAAAAAAAAAAAGCATAATGAAGTCGATTTGCAGTCGATGGGGAAAATGGCAACCACAACGAAATTTAAGGTTGTTTATTAAATGGAAAATCTCAAACGAATGAAGAAGAAAAGGTAAAAGATCAATCGATTATGAAATAGCAAAAATACTGGTGAAAATGACATGGGATTCTACCGTAATGAGCTATGGTTCGGGATAAGATTGCTAAAGGGCAGGGGCGTCATTTTTTGCACGACCAAGTAGATGCAGATGTCCCATTCTCAGCTCTCCACAGAGATAAATATACCACAACAAAATGGCGTCTTTTTACAAAGAGTAGAGGGGCACCTGGACGAAGCAAAGCTCATTTTGCACAATGGAAAGACCAATTCAACCTTTAATGTAACGCAAAACACAAAATAGCCCTTCCAATTGGCCGTAACACTTTTTATTGTATAGTATATAGATTTTATGTTTTTGTTTTTTCTATAGGAATAATATTGTTATTTTTTAAGCCACACAATTAAAATGAGTGATTGTATGATACTTGTAAAATTATTTTTAAATAACCTAAAAAAGAAAAGGTTTTATATTAATTAGTTTAAATAGTTGATTTTATCTTTAATTATAATTTTTGGATAATTTACGAGTAAATTATCTTTAAGCCATGTGTTGGTCATTGTGCACTAAAAATGAGAGTTGAATTGGTAGGAAATTTGAAATTTTGAAAGGAGTTAAGCAATACAAAGATTAGAGTGTTAATAAATCCTCTGTCCGCTTTGTCATTTCTCAATTGAGTATTTTACAAACTCTTAATAATGTTTTACAAGATCACACTAAACTTAATGTTTAAACTCATACTAAACTTGAATTATCATTGTGTTTAACGCTCATACACAATTTTACACGAGTTTTTTTCATTTAAACTCACTCTAAAATCCATACCCACGGTGTTTAAGGCTAACACCTAATCTTCAACAATCCAAGTACAAAGAATAAATGAGTTTAAGCTTTCAGAATTGAAAATGAAAGAGTTTGGACACAATAAATGGTTATCCTCTTGTATAAGTTTCAACCACTAAAGAGTCATTATAAGTGAACCTATGTGCCAATCTCCAAAATTAGGTTGGCAAATCTAGCATGTAATGCTTGTCAGAGTCAATTCACGGTTGAGACGAGTATTCATGATCGCGATTGACAATTCACTCTAGATTTTTCCCTTTCTCAGTTATGATCTTCAAATGTGTCTAATGGCTAATGACACCTACACTCAAGCATGGAATAGTGTTATTGATCCCTCTAATGGATTTTGAATGTTGCAGCCACTACATGGAATTGTACTGGAATAGGGGAGTGATACTTCCACTGTGAATCAAATTGGAGAATCACATTTCAACTTGAGGGTAAGTCTCTATTGCTATTAGTATTTGCAGTCGCGAACTTCAAATCTCCCAATGTCTCCTTGGACATATGACACTCATCAATTGGCTTCTTGGGTGACCGTTGAAGGACTTTTTGAAGATTTTGAAAGTGGAGGTCATGAAGCTCATCGCGATTCCCACTGCAAATCCTTCTGGAGCTTTTGATTCCATAATTTCTTAGGGTACCAGTCACAACTGCCATGTAGCGATCATGATTTCGAAGTTAATTTTGAGACTTTGAAATTTTCACTTCCACTAACTTTCAATGATTTTCTAACTTAAGTTTTGCAAAATCAACACTTAAAATATGCATTAGAACCTTTCAATCAATGTCGTCATGATCAAAAGAAAGCTGTGACTTATGTTTGCCCAACTTAGTTTAACAATCTCTCCATTTTTTATTTTAATAATATAGATTGAATATGCAAAAGATAAAAGCTCTAATATGCATACTCTTATAGATTTTAAGTGTCTAAAGTCAAACGGAAGTTAGATTGCATAATTCCTTAGTAATTTAATAAAGTTGATAAACACTTAGGCTTCAATTTTAAAGTTTTAAAGTTACTCCCCTCAATCCATACTCCCCTTAAAATGTCAATTTATATAACCAATTAACATTCAACTTTGCATAAATTTGCATATTATCTCTCCCCTTTTGTTAAGACAAAAAAATAAGGAAAAGAGAGAATAACGATAGGGATATCAATTAAGATCATAATGTCAATCAATTCATAACATAATAAAACAGAATGAATAAGGGATAATTATAATCACAAAGAAAGCAACGAATTCATTAATATTAAACATAAGTACATAGATAAGATTTCAAACTTATACTAATGTTTGATTACATAAGCTAAGGCCTAAGGATGAGATAAGAAAAATAAAAAACATAAAATTTAAAAAAATAAAAAGAACACTGAAAGTGAAGATGAGAAACAAAAAACAAAGGAAGGCTAGAAAGTGGGGAAAATGTTATCATCATCATTATCCTCATCATCTTCTTATCCTTATTCTTTTTCATTATTGCTCCCATTGCCTCCATCCTGTTCATTGTTACCCTCTTTCTCTTCTTCTTCCTTAGAGTCCTATTCCACAAAATCTGGTAGGTGACATGGTTTAAAGCCAAAATTTTCTTAAATTTTCATAATGTCGTCATGAAGATGATGGAGGAAAGAGAGCTTCTTAAGGACTTTCTTTAATTATTTAGAAATGTTAGCCTAGGAAGAAGGTTTAGATGAAGAGAGAGGAGGGACCCAAATTAGTACCTTTGATTCTCTAAAGGCACCCTCTTGCTGACCTTCTTCAATGATAAATTTACTCTTTTTCGGCTTGAAAAGCTTATTATTGCTTAGCTCATTCAACTCCCAACAAGTACTCATAGGAGTTTGGCTTAATAACTTTGGCATTGATGAGATAGTTAAGATCAAGAAAATTTTAATTGGAAAGGTAGGCTTTGGAAAGGTAGGTTTTGGTAAGGTAGGCTTCATTTTCGGGGTCCAAGGCTCCCATAAATTTATGTATGGCAATTATATGGGAGGGGAAAAGGAATTAGCTTCTATGGGAGAAGCTCATGTGGACTAATTGGTCAATGAAGTAATGCCCCATTTGGATGGGTTTTCTCTCAATTAGACAACAAAGAAAGGCCAACTCTTTTTAAGAGATTTTCTCCTTCCCATCACCCATTGCATTGATAGAAAAGATGATGATGCGATGGAGTAGCGAAAAGGAAGGGACTTTATATTTTTATCCAAAAACTTCCTTGGGTCATGGCGTGTCTCACTTGAGATTTTGTCCAAAAACTTAGTGAAGTTTAGGTCAAGAGTAAAAAGGTTAAAAGGAATGATGTTTCTAGTTTGGAAGTTAAAGAAGGAGCATATTTAAGGGTAGGTTATGTAATATATGTCACCAAAACATCTAAATATTAAGACATACATACCTATCCTTGATTTTGCTTCCTTGCTAACTTGTATAATGCACATGAACTCCCTAACCACTCTTTATAACTGGGTTCATCCTTAAAGATGAAGTCTACCCATTCTAGGTTAGAGAGAAAGACTTTGATTTCATTAGAAAGATAGAGGGAATCAAAAAGAAATTATGAGGAAATTTTATTTGAAGTGATTATCTTCTTCTTGTTGGCCTTATATCTTGCATTTTTCTACTTTGGTGATACCCCTCATGAGATGAAGAGGAGGGACTTACTTTTGTGGAGGGGAGAAAGTTTATGTTATTTTACCTTTTCCTTTGTCACTCTTTGAGCTTTTCTTTGGTGTCTTGGAAATGATGATGAAGAAAGGTTGTAGAGAAGAAGTGTAGAAGAATAGAGAAGTTTGTGAGAAAAAGATAAGGATTGATGAGAAAAGGTGCAAAATGTGAATGGATTGATGTTTAAGGGTTTAACTAGGTAGGAAAGAAAATGACAACTAATAAAAAATGGCTAATTTTGTATTAAATGCAATAATTGCATCATTTGGGTCACGAATGGTCATTACCCAGTGGTTACACATAAGTTGCGATCACTATTTATGATAATTATAAGTAACAGTCTAAAATTCCTTGGAAAGGTGTGAGGTCAACAATTAAAAATTTGAAATTTTACAGGGGCGATGGATAATCGTAAGTGCAAATTTTGAAAAAACTTTCAAAACATTGAGAGCAGTAAATCTCAACCACGACTCATAATCTCAATCGTGATTTACAAGTAATTTTTTAAAAATGTTTTAAAATGAAGTTTTCAGCAATGGCCTAACTATCCAGAGATCAAAGTGATATATGGATGATTAATTAAAGCATTTGAATATGGAATAACCTAATTACACTTTGAATTAACTCATTTCAATCACTAAAATATAATAACAAATCAATCACACAATCATCATATACACATCAACGAAATCAATCAATAATCAAGCAATAACATGTGCATGCAATAACATTTATTATCACCCTAGAGAGTGTCTATCAAACACCCCATATTCTCTTTTAATAAAGTTCATCATTTCTTCATTAAGGGGTTTAGTTAAAATATCTACAAGTTGGTTATGAATTTCAATGAATTTTTACACTACATTTTCATTTCGCACATGAACTCCAAGAAAATGATGTCTTATGTCAATATATTTTCTCCTTGAGTGTTAGATGAGATTCTTTGAAAGATTGATAGCATTAGTGTTGTCACATTTGATGGAAATGTGATTAACATCTTTGTCATAATCCTCGAGTTATTATTTCATCTAAAGAACTTGGGTGCAATAATAACCCATCACCACATATTCCATTTTGACTATAGATAAGGTAATCAAAACTTACTTCTTGCTAAACTAAGAGACTAAACATTCACCAATAAATTTACAAGTTTCAAAAGTTATCTTCCTTTCTAACAAACTATCCACATAATCCACATTTGAATACCAAGAAGACTAAAAGATGAGTTCCTAGGATACTATAAGCCTAGATGTATGGTGTTATGTAAATATTTCAAAATCCTTTTGACCACATGCAAATGTGATTCCTTATGGCATGATTGCAATCATGCACACATCCAAACAATATACATGATATCGAGTCTAAAAGTAGTTAGATGGAGAAAAGAACTAATCATATCTTTATATTTCTTCTCATCAATTGGCTTACCTAATTCATCCTTGCCAAGCTTTATTGATGCACTAATTAGCATTTTTACTACCTTACATTTATCTATTCCAAATATTTTAAGTAACTACTTTGTGTATTGCGATTGATTGATGAAGATGCCCTCTTTGCTTTGCTTGATTTGTAGACCAAAGAAGAACTTAAGTTCACCTATCATGCTCATTTTAAATTCCCTAGTCATACACTTTACAAAATCCTCACAAAGAGATTCATTAGTAGCACTAAATATAATATCATCAACATAAATTTAAATAATCAAAGGTCATTGTTATGCCTTTTTACAAATAAAGTTATGTAGTCCTTTTAAAAATCATTTTTCAAAAGAAAAGAACTAAGTGTTTCATACCAAGCTTTAGGAGCTTGTTTCAAATTATATAAGACCATAGTCAATTTGAAAACATGGTTTGGTAAATCATGAGATTCAAAACTAGGACGTTGTTCTACATAGACTTCATCCATAATAAAATCATTTTAAAATGCACTTTTAACATTTATTTGAAAAAGCTTAAAGTTCATGTGGCATGCATATGCTAAAAGAATTCTAATAGCCTCTAATATCACAATGGGAATGTTTTATCATAGTTTATATTTTCCTCTTTGTTATATCTTTTGGCAACCAATCTAGCTTTATTCCTAATGATTCAACCTTACTCTTCTAACTTAATCCTAAACGCCCAGTTGCATCCAACAACTAAGTGTTGCTTAGGCCTAAGAATAAGCTCCAAACTTTATTCCTCTCAAATTGGTTGACATTCTCTTGCATAGTAATCACCCAATAATCATCATAAAAAGCCTTATTAATTGATTTTGGCTTAATTTGAGAGACAAAGGTAAGATTATTATATAATGCATTTAATTGAGCTGTAACATCCTTATCCACAATCATTGGCATTATCACATGAACATATTCATTGCATAAATGATATGAAATCTCACATGAACATATGCATTGGATAAATGATCATTTAGTCATGCGATTTGTAGAAGCATGACAATGACACTTGCACCGTTATATTTGAAACACTTGAACATATATGTAGTGTTTGTATAGCTGCATGGAAAATTGTCTTATGTTATGTGCATGTTATAACATCATAAATAATGGTGTTATAGAGCTTATTTAAGAGTATAAGGAGCATTTAAGGATTGAGAGATGGATAA
>CATIWR010253090.1:0-11383 GCA_949677035.1 Omphalea diandra
TAAAAACACATTGTTGTAAGGTTGTGTGTGAGCCATCAAAACACATTTGTACAAGTTTGGTGTGAGCTTGAAAACACCTAGTGATAGTGAAATACCCAATTGGTGAATTGGGGAGTGGACGTAGGGTCGATTATACCCGAACCACTATAAATCGCTTGTTTTCATTATTCTCATTATTCTTCCCCTCTTCTTTGTTTTTTAAATTTTTATACACCAATTCAACCCCCCCTTCTTGGTGCCAAGGGCCAACATTCTTCATGGCACAAGATGATTCTTCAAATAAGTTAAGCTCTTCACCCTATTATTATAAAGAATATGATGAGTTAGATGATGTAGATGATGAGTTTTTAGAAGTTCTCACTTTAAAATGTGACAACTACAAGCCATAAATGAAATCTTATAAGAAAAAATGCTCCAAACTAGAGGATGAATTTAAATACTTGAACAATCTTATAAGTGAATTAAGGATTTCCAATGATGAACTCATGAAATCTATTAAGAACTTTTCTAAATCATCTTATTCCCTAAACTCCTTGAGAAAGGAGAATGATTCTTTAAAGGGTGAAGTTATAGAGCTTCAAAATTCCATATCTAAGTTTCACAAGGGAAATGAAGCTTTAGATACACTTATTGTATCTCAAGGACCTCCTTTAGTTAGACATGGTCTAGGCTTCAATGGAGCCTTTTCATCTTCATCTACACTCATAACCTTCATTAGAGCCTTAATACCTCAAACAACTAGTATTGAGGTAATTGGTAGGAAAAATGCTCAAAACACTAAGCCACCATTACCCAAAGGCAAAGGGAAATCACATCAAGGCTCAAAGTCTACCCCTAAAAAGGCTAATCATGCATATATTTACACCAAGAAGCATGCTCACCCTAACACACATAGAAAATTCACTTCTACACTAATTCATTCATGCTCATGTTCACATTCACATCATTATGGTATGAGAAATACCCCTATTCATACCAAAAACATTAATAGGATAAAGATTCAAAAATTTTAACTCAAATGTCACTATTACATGATATTTGGTCACATTAACATTCATTGTTACATTAGGAATGCTCACCTCAAATTGAAGGATCCTTATAGGCCTAACCCCCTAGGACTTAAGTATGTTTAGGGACCAAAACAAAAATGATTTTTTTATGTTATGTAGAATTGTTTAGTAGCCACCAATGAATGGAATGATTAGCATATGTATAGTGGATGCTCAAAGCACATGACAAGTAATAAAAAGATATTAATAGCCCTAAAAGAGAAGAAAGGTTGGAAATAATGCCAAAGGTAAGGTAATTGGCATTGATATTATTGGTAAGAATGGTTGTTCTCTCATTAATAATGTTTTACGTGTATATGGGTTATAAAATAATTTGCTTAGTGTAAGTCAATTATGTGATAAGAGTAATAAAGTCACCATTGACCCTAGAGAAGGTCAAGTCACCACCTTAGTGGATAAAAAAATAGTCTTCAATGGTGAAAAAAAGGGGCAATACCTACCTAATTGACTTAGACAATTTGGCTAACCAATCTTTCAAATGTCTTGTGTCGCTTAGCAATGAAGCTTTACTTTGACATATAAGACTTAGACATGCTAGCATGGAGCTCCTACAAAGCATATCAAAAGGGAAGCTAGTGGAAGGACTTCCTTACCCAAAGTTCTCTAAAGATAAGACATGTGGACCATGCCAAATGGGAAAGCAACATCAATCCTCTTTCAAAGTGAAGAATATTGTAAGTATATATAAAATTCTTCAACTTATCCATATGGACTTGATAGGACCTACTAGGAGTGCCAGTTTAGGTGAAAAATATTATGCACTTGTCCTAGTTGATAATTACTATAGGTTTTCTTAGGTATCCTTTCTAGCTAATAAGCTTGACACTTTTAATGCTTTTAAAATTTTTGCAAAAGAGTTCAAAATGAAAAGGGTTACTTCATCTCTTCTATAAGAAGTGACAATGGAAAAGAATTTCAAAATGAATCTTTTAAATCTTATTGCTTAAGGAATAAAATTTTTCATAACTTTTCAACTCTTAGAATGCTACAACAAAATGGTGTTGTAGAGAGGAAAAATAGAATACTAGTAGAAATGGCTAAAACCAAGCTCAATGAGTATTCATTGCTTAATTACTTTTGGACTGAAACTATCAATACATCGTGTTACATTACAAATCATATTTTCAAAAGACCCATTCTTAATAAAACTTCTTATGAGCTTTGGCATGGTAGAAAGCCTAAGTTGTCATACCTAGGAGTATTTAGATGCAAGTGTTATATCTTAAATACCAAGGAATATCTTGAAAATTTTGATTCAAAAACAAATAAAGGTATTTTCTTAGGATATTCCACCTCTAGCAAAGCTATAGAGTTTTTAATAAGAGTTCTATGGTTGTTGAAGAGTCTATGAATGTTATGTTTGATAAATCTAGTAGACTTGATCTTGGTAAAAGTTCTCTTGTTGACTTGATCTTGGTAAAAGTTCTCTTGTTGATAATCTTGTAGGTGATTTTGAAAAATTAGAATTAGAGTTAACCTCAAAAGACATGGATAAAGATCGTGATGAAAGCAACTCATCAATAGAAGAAAAGAAAGCTCAACATCAACAAGTGGAAAACCCAAATCAAGATCTTCCCAAGGATTGGAGATTCTCCATGCATCACCCAAAGGACCTAATCATTGGTGATACATCCCAGGGTGTAAGTACTATATCTCAACTCGATTCTTTAGATAATAATCTTGCATTTGTTTCTCAATTTGAGACAAAATCTATTGATAAGGCTCTTGATGATGAAAGTTGGGTAATTACCATGCAAGGGAAACTCAAACAATTTGAGAGAAATAATGTATGGAAACTTGTTCCTAGGCTTAAGGAGCACCATATTGTATGATACAAATGGGTATTTAGGAATAAATTAGATGAGCGAGGGTTGATCACTAAAAAGAAGGCTAGATTGGTTGTTATGGGATACAACCAAGAGGAATCCATTAAATATGATGAAACCTATGCCTCTGTAGCGATATTAGGGGCCATTAGGATTCTTTTAGCATATGCATGTCACATGAATTTCAAACCTTTCCAAATGTATGTTAAAAGTGCCTTTTTAAATGGTGTCATTGAGGAGGGAGTTTATGTTGAACAACCTCCTGGTTTTAAATCTCATATCTTTCCAAATCACTTTTTCAAATTGAATAGAGCCTTGTTTGGTTTGAAACAAACTCAAAGAGCTTGGTAAGAAAGGCTTAGTTCATTTCTTTTGCAAAATGATTTTGAAAAGGGGAAGGTTGACACAACCTTATTTGTTAAGAGGCACAATCATGATACACTCATTGTGTAAATATATATTGATGGTATCATATTTGCTACTAATGAATCTCTTTGTAAGGATTTTGCTAAGTGTACGATTAGAGAATTTGAGATAAGCAAGATGGGGGAGCTCAAATTCTTCCTTGGCCTACAAATCAAGCAAATCAAATAAGAGATTTTCATCAACCAACCCAAGTAGATAAAGGATATACTCAAGAAATTTGGCATGGAAGGATGCAAAGTAGTAAAGACACAAATGAGTGCTAACATCAAACTAGATAAGGATGAATCAAGCAACTCCATTGATGAGAAGAGAAATTGAGGCATGATTGGTTCTCTACTCTATCTTACTACTTCTATACCTAATATCATGTTTAGTGTATGCATGTGTGAAAGATTTCAATCTTGCCCTAAAGAATCACATTGTAATGTTGTTAAAATGATTTTAAATATTTGCATGGCATATTACATTTAGGTTTATGGTTTCCTAGAGATTCATTATTTAGCCTTATAGGTTCTTTATATGTGAATTATGTCGGTAGTCTTCTAGATAGAAATAGCACTTCTGGAACTTGCCAATTCATATGAAGAATGCTTAGTGTCTTGGTTTAGTAAGAAGCAAACTTCAAGTTCCTTATCCATCATCGAAGCAGAATATATAGTTACGGGTTATTGTTGCACCCAAGTTCTTTAGATGAAACAACAATTAAAAGATTATGGCAAAGTTGTTGATCACATTCCCATCAAATGTGATAACACTACTGCAATAAATCTTTGAAAAAATCTTATCCAACACTCTAGGAGCAAACATATATATATTAGGCATCATTTTCTTATAGATCATGCCCAAAATGGTGATGTAGTATTGGTATTTATAGACACTAATCATCAACTTATGGATATTTTCACTAAACCTCCGAATGAAGAAAGGATGAACTTCATTAAGAAAGAGTTACGAATGCTTGATGGAAACGCCCTAAAGTGAAAATTGGATCTTTTAGAATGTTCTTTATGTTGTATATTATTCTTGAATGATTGTTTGGTATATGTCATGAATGTGTAGTTTGCTTCTTTGGTTATCTTAATTCTTTATGTAATTATGTCTGTCTTCCACCTCTATAGTGATTTGGTGGATCTTCAATAGAAGGTAGGTGTTACTCTTTGCCACCTCCCTGATTTTGAGGATCAGGAGGACACTTCTGAAGATGAGGATGATCAAGAGGTTGAGGAAGGTGATGAAGCTCAAGGCGAAGGAGCAAACGAAGAAATTGATGACTCAGAAGATGATGATAGTTCTTCAATATTCTAGCTTGTTCTTAGCTTTTTAATGTTTTCTTTTGCTTATTTTATTTATTTCTTAATGTATAAGTTTTGATCCCACAATTGTTAATGAATAAGAGTGTTATTTCTTCTTTGCAATTGTTGTTTCTCATTTTATGTGATTGCTCTACATTTGTTTTATATACTTATTTATTCTTTCAAATTGTTCTATCTCCATTTATGCTTCATACATTTGATATCATGCACTTTCAACCAAAGGGGGAGAGAGGGAAGTAGTAAAAGAATATGCATGATATATCATAAGGAAAGTATAAGTTGAGGAGGAGCAATAGGCGCACACTTTTCAAATTTATAAATCCTTGATAAACTTATTTGATCAATAAGGTTTGTTCAAAATCATTGACCATCTCAACTTCACGCTCATGCAATTCATTTTCCTTAAGTAAAATCAATCTAAGTTGTCAAAATAAAAAAAGGGGAGATTATTGGACTAGGTTGGTCAAACCTTAGTTAAAGGCCTATTTTGATACTGACAATGAAGATTGATAGGTAGTAATGTCTTGTTTAAGTGTTGTTTTTACAGTCTCTAAGTTGGCTTCTCATTGGGAGTTAGATGGTATAAATCTCCATCCTTGGGTATGATATCCAAATTTGTGATTAGGATCTTCTAATTCACGACTGCGACCATGTTACAAGAATGGATGAACTCAGGCTAGAAGAATTCGCAAAGGAAATTACACCTGTAATCCAGCTGAGGGAAACTTGAAAAACACAGAGAGATTCACGGTGGTATTCAGTCCAGAGCAACGATCGCAAATTTCATAACTGAAAAATGGGAACCAAGTATGCTACCATATCACTCTAAGCGTCCAAGGTAACCATTGGAATATCAAATTCGCAAGGGCAAAGCATTTATCATGACCACGACCTAAAAGAGTGCTTTAACTTTACCAAACATAAAGATTTGTGGTCCCTATTGTGCCTAATAAAATATCAATCACGACTATGACTTTTAGTTGGTTGGTCAAGCACAATGACTCTATTTCTTTGAGGACCAATGGCAGAAGGACCAGTGGACTAGCCATTAGACACAAAATAAGGTTTTCTATCACATTTTCAATCATGTAAATATAAATTGGAAAATCGCGACCACAAAATACTGGTCATGACCGCAACTACAATGTAACAGACATTAAATAACAACCATGAATGCAAGAGAATTTCATTCATTATACCTAAATTCTTGCTAATTTGCTTCGCAACTTTTTATTCTTTGATTGTGGATTCTTGTTGATTGGTGTAAGCATTAAACACCATTATATTTGGGTTGAGAGTTGGCCTATCTATCAAAACTCTTATTATAGGGTAAAGTTTGAGCCAGTGAAAAACACTTGAGTGAGGTTTTGTGTGAGTCTTGAAACACAAATTATAAAAGTTGTGTGTGAGCCATAAAACACATTGTACAAGTTTGGTGTGAGCTTGGAAACACCATTTTAAGTTGAGTGAAATACCAAATTGTGAAGAATTAGGGAGTGAATAGGGTTTGTTAACATTCGAACCACTATAAAAACCTTATGTTCTTTCTTTTTACCCTTTCTCAATTCTCTAAACTCCTTACCTTCCTTCAAAATTTTTTAATCTCCCACCAATTTAACCCCTCTTTTGGTGCACTAAGGCCAATAGAGGCCATTAGGATCATGCTTGCACTTACATCTCACATGAAATTCAAATTGTTACAAATGGTTATGAAGGTGAATTTTTAAATAGATGCATAAAGGAGGATGTCTATGTGTAACAAACTCCTAGCTTTAAAAGTCATTTTTTCCCAAATCTTGTTTTTAAACTTATTAAAGCTCTATATGGCTTAAAGCAAGCACCATGAGCTTGGTAGTCCTTTTACATTGAAAAATGGTTTTAACAAAGGATTAGTCAACACTACTTTGTTCACAAAAGAAGCACATAAATGATATATTACATATTTAATTTGTTTATGATATACTCTTTAGTGCTACTAACATTTACTTATGTGATGAGTTCTCAAATATTATAAAGAGTAATTTTCAAATGAGTATAATTGGAGAACTAAAGTACTTTATAGGACTTTAACTTAAGGAAGGAAAGAATGGAATTTTCATCAATCAAGCTAAGTACATCAAATAGCTATTAAAGAATTTTTACATGTATACAAGTAAGCATTGTAAGAGTCCCATGAGCATCAACATTAAGTTAAATACTAATGAAAAAGGTAAAGTAAAAAATCAAAAGCTATACAGAGGTATGATAGGTAATCTTTTATATCTAACTTAATCAAGACTTGATATCATGTTTAGTGTATGCCTATATAGTAGATTTCAAGCTAATCCTAAGGAATGATATTTATAAGCTTTTAAGCATGTTTTTAAATAACTCAATGAAACACCTAATTAAGGATTATGGTATCATAAAATTTCCTTTTCAATTGATTACATCTTCAGATGTTGACTTGCAGAAAGCATCTTAGATACAAAAAGTACCTCTAATACGTGTCACATTTTAGGACATTCCCTAGTTTCATGGAACAACAAAATGCAAAATTCAATTATTTTATCTACATCTGAGGTAGAATATATTACTATTGGTGTTTGTTATGTATATATGTTATGGATGAAATAATAATTGCATGACTATAACATAAATGTGGATCATATTCCAATCAAATGAAATAACATCAGTGCTATCAATTTGACTAAGAATCCCATTTAACATTTTAAAAGTAATAACATATATGTTAGATACCACTTCATTAGAGACTATGCTAATAATAGAGATGTTATTGTTCAATTTGTTCATTCTAACTATTAATTGTTTAGATATTTTTACAAAGCCCTTAATGATGCAAACAGGTTCAATCTTAAAGTCCAAAGGTCATTTACGGATCATTAATAGGTCCAGTCAAACCCATTACAAGCTTGATCCAAGTATGGAAGCCCATTATGGAATCTTGTTGACGTGCCCAACAAGTTAGAAGAAAGTCCAAAATTTACTATCTTATAACAAGGTTTCATTAAGATAGAACATATCTTTTTAAGACATAAATGAATAAGATTGTTAAAATTGTCTTAATTAAGACATAATGGATAGAGTTTATTACAAATGGATAGTGTTTTAATTAAGATAATATAACATGTCCTAAAAATAACCAAGGTGGCACTAACATGGATGGATAGGGATGAGTCATCAAGTCAAAGTCAAAGTTCAAGATCCATTAAGATTTGGTTCATTGTCATTGTCTTCCTAATCTCATCCTACTTCTTCTTTATTCAACAAAATAGATTTTCCTGATATCTTTAGGATTTTTTGTTAGTCTTTTATTCTTGTAAGCAACTTTAAAGAGTTTATAAGCCCATGAAATTGTTATGGCCAAATATCCTATCAGCCAATCATGTGGCATTATTTTCTTCCTTATTCAATTAGAAAAGTGATATTTAGCTATTATCTAGATGGCCAACTAACCATAGTCAAATTCTACTTAAGGATTTTAAGGTTTGTTTCTTTAATTATTAATTAGGATTTCAAGCATGTAAGACTATAAATAGTCCCCCTCTCATTAAACCATTGATGAACATTAATAATATTTGTCTTTTCAATAAATTTTGTTTATGAGATTATTCTCTTTCTTGAATTCTTAGAAGAACTTGGTGAAGTTGTTAGGTTGATTTTTTTAATAACTTTACAAATAGTTAATTTTATGCTTAAGTTGGCTTTAATTAATTTAGGTTTTTAAATTAACAACATTTGAATCCTTGTAACTTAGGTTGCTGGAAATAGGTTTTCTAGAGGTTAAGTTGAGATTTAAAGTTCTTTAAACTTCTTGAAATGATCCTTAACAGTATAATTTAACATAGAACTATGGGAATTAAACCATCACAAGATTCATATCAGTTTGGAATCAGAACTTAAGGTTTCTATTATTAAGTAAGTATCTTTTTTGTTCATTGTTTTGTGCTTTCATCTTGTTTCTCTTCTCATCATTTGCTACTTTGTTATAGTGTCAATTATGTTTCTTCTTTTCTTTTTTTATCCAATTTGAATTTCTTCAAGTTTCTTGCAGCAAATTCATTTGTCTCATCTTATTTAAAGTGCTACTTATCTTTAATTTTTGTTTTTATTTGTTTTGCATCATAAAATCACAAAAAAAAATTCAAATTTGTGATTTACTTCTTTTCCTAGTTTTATATTTGGTTTCTTAGTATTCCTGCATCCAATTTGTTAATTTTTTTTCTTGCTTACTAATTTTTTGGTGTTATATTTAAGTTTTAAGGCCTTTTAAACTTTTTTTTTTTGTACAAAAGATTGTGTTTGGCAAAGAATTCCTCCAATTTGGCCTAACCTTGTGATTTTGTAATGTTTTATGTATCATGTGTTTCAAGTTTTTAATCTAGCTTCGAGTTAAAAAAAATTAAAGAAAGAAAGGACGTTAAAAACAAAAAGTAAAGAAAAGAAAGAAAATAAATTGAATTATTTCAAAAAAATTATTTCATTTACAGTTATTGCAAGTTATTGGATTCGACATTAAAAGCCAAATTCCTTTGATTTTATCCATTTAAACTTTACAAAATTTCTATTCTTATTCTTTTATCTTTAAATTGAGAATCGGTCTTTATTTTTGCTTATCTAGTTTTATCCTTTTGCATTAGTTTTTAATTCAATTCCTTTGTTATCTAGAGTTACTATAAGTTTCAAATTACTTATTTGTTAAGTAATTAAGACTTTATTTGACAATAGTAACTTTAGCTCCTAAATAGCATAAAGAAAATAACTGAGAGGGGTAAAAGGCAAGAGTGAGTAAGATCATAAGATGGAAAAAGCCTTATTATGTGAAACACGAAAAGAGTGTCATTTTTTTAGTGTAAACATATAAGGGAGTGATTGTAAGGTTTTCTTTTGTTCTTTCTAAACATGACATATCCTAGTAGTGATCTAAAGTGGAAACTCTTCATGAAAGCTGTGTAAGATAAGTTGAAGCAATCAATGGGCAAGGTGGAAAAGATAGAGTCTAGCCAACACACCAATAATTCTAACATAACCAATAAAATTTTGAGGCAAGAAAGGCATGGTAGATTGGTGCATAAGGATGATGGCAACTCAATGGATGATAGTTTCCTATGACATGACAAGCAATATGGCAACTTAGGTAATATTAAGATGAAGATACCTACTTTTCATGGAAAAAATGAACTCGGTACTTGTTTATGAGGGAAAAAGGATGTAGAATTTGTATTTGATTTGCCATAGTTATAGTGAAGAAAAGAAAGCAAAACATACTATTGTAGAATTTATTGGTTATACTATTATGTGGTAGGATCAATTCAAATTAAATAGGCATAAATGTGGGGAAGATTCAATTATAACTTGGCATGAAATGAGAAGAGTCATGAGAAAAAGATTTGTTCCTTCTTATTATTTTAAAGATTTGCAGAGCAGTTTGCAAAGGCTTGTGCAAGGAAATAGAAGGTGGAGGAATATTATTAAGAGATGGAGATTTCATTAATTTGTTCAAACATTGAGGAGGACGAAGAACAAACCATAGCTCGATTTCTTAGTAGGCTTAATAATGAGATAGCTAATGATGAAAATGATCTTTTTTAGTTTAGTAGCAAAGAAATTTCATTTACATGGAGATCTTTAAGTGCCTAAGCTAAAAAAGATGATGAGCAAAGGGAAAGCATCTTTCAAGCAAGGTGCAGAATTCAAGGCAAGGTATTTTACAAAATTATTAATGGTGGTTCGTGTACTAATGTTACTAGTACTTACATGGTTGAAAAATTGAATTTGCCTACTATTAAACATCTTAAGACTTATAACTTGCAATGGTTGAATGATAATAGTGATGTGAAGGTTAATAGGCAAGTTAAAGTTTCCTTTCTATGGGTAAACATTGTGATGATGAGTTATGTGATGTGGTCCCAATGCAAGCAAGTCATCTACAATTAAGGCATCCATGGTAATATGATAGAAAAGCTAAGCATGATGGGTTTGCAAATACAAGTTTGATTTTCATGGCAAATATATTATACAAGTTGGAAATAAATACATCCTAGTTGTTATAAATTATGTTTCTGAGTGGGTCAAAGCATAAGCTTTATCCACAAATGATGCTAGAGTTATAATTAAGTTCTTTAAGAAAATATTCTCACGTTTTGGTGCACCTTGAGCAATACTAAGTGATAGGGGCACTCATTTTTGTAATAAGCAATTCAAAAAAGTGTTTCAAAAGTATGGTATTACGTATAAAGTCACAAACCCGTATCACCCTCAAACGAGCGACCAAGTTGAGGTAGCTAATAGGGATCTCAAACAGATTCTTGAAAAGACGATTGCACAATCTAGGAAAGATTGGTCCCTTAAGTTAGATGACACTCTTTGGGCTTATAAAATAGCTTATATAACACTTATTTGGCACTACGCTGTATAGGTTAGTTTATGGAAAAGCATGTCATCTGCCTGTAGCGCTTGAGCATAAAGCGTATTAGGGTATCAAACTTCTTAATTTTAATCTTAACCTTGTAGGTGAGAAGCGAAAATATCAAGTGAATGAACTCAAGGAATGGCGATTAATGGCATATGAGAACTCTAAATTGTATAAGGAGAGGGCCAAGAAGTATAACTGTAACATCCCTAGTCACATTCATTAGCATTATCACATGAGCATATGCATTAGATAAATAATCATTTAGAAGTACCATTGCATTTGGGGACATTGGAACATATATGTAGTGTTTGTATAGTTGTATGGCAAATTGTT
>CATIWR010253110.1:0-12672 GCA_949677035.1 Omphalea diandra
TGGGTTAAATGCCATATACTTCAATGGAATGAAATGTTGTTTAATGTGATGATATTATGGTATACATAGATGAAAGATTGTTATATTCTTGATTTATTTATTTTCATGAGATGTTGATAAATTATGACTGGGGAATGGGAGTATGTGGTGATAATATTTGATAGCCTATGTGGCGATAATATTTGATAACCTATGTGGCGATAATATTTGATAGCCTATGTGGCGATAATATTTGATAGCTTATGTCGCGATAATATTTGATAGCTTATATGGTGATAATATTTGATAACTTATGTGGAGATAATATTTGATAGTTTATGTAGTGATAATATTTGATAGCTTATGTGGCGATAATATTTGATAGCCTATGTGGCGATAATATTTGATAGCTTATGTGGTGATAATATTCGATAGCCTATGTGGCAACAACCAGTGTGGCAATGATATAATAGCCTGTATGGCAAGAACATTTGATAGCCTGTGTGGCAAGAACATTTGATAGCTTGTGTGGCAATGACATAATAGCCTGTGTGGCAATGAGTTCTATGGCGTGTGTGGCAACAACATTCGATAGTATTTATAGCAATGATATAATAGCCTGTGTGGCAGTAACATTCCATAGCCTGTGCGGCAATGATATTTATAGTCTGTGTGGAAATAAAATATAATAGCCTATGTGAAAATACCAATATTTATAGCCTATGTGGCAACTAAAAATGAAAGCCTTTGTGGCAGTGATATCTATAGCCTATGTGGCAGCAATTTATGACATCACGTGTGGCAATAACCTTTGATAACCTATGTGGCATTTAAGAGGAAAAACTCTTTATTTCGTACATGGATATGATGATGAGTTGTTTATGTTTAAATATTGTTACGCTATTTGAGATTGAAGTATCATTATGCATTTACTTACTGAGTATGCAAACTCACTCTTTTGTATGAAATCTTATTTTGGGAAGAGTAGACTAAAGATTGCATCCAGTATACTTTTCGAAGTCACTGTCTGGCAATGTAATAAAGGTTGGGCCAGTATGCAATTAGTTAGTATTTTAGTTTGATTATTCATGTATGTTTTGTTGTAAATAATTACTAAGTGGTGAATAAGAGACAAAAAAAAATTTTAGTCAGGTCTTTTAAATGACAATGGACAGACTTAGAGAGAAATATAAATGATTATTAAATGGGATGTCACATGATATGCCTAATTGGATATGCTAAAAGCATGTTTAGGGGTGTTAACCGAATTAATTAATAACAAGGTTGAAATGGTAAAAAGTGAACCAAAGATGCCCGAAGGTCAAATTCCTAAATTCTTGCAGTTTGGGGTTGCCTAACATTTTAAGCAATACCCAATATCTAAACTTGATCTCTAATGAGGTAAAGTTGAATTAGGCTTTCTAAATGATTTAGTTAGGTTCAGAAGTTGTCATTGTTCGAGTTCTAGTCTTGGCCAATGTTGGCTAGTGACTCCACATTCCTAAGGGATAATACCAATGTATTGTTTCACTTAAGTCCCCCATTGACCATTGGAAGGAGGGGATTCAATCTTGTGTGAGGCCTAAAGGGACCCTCATTAATCCAAACATAAGCCATATTTAGGGTTACTACCAATGTATGATCCCCATCTTCATAATCTCCCATTAATCATAAAAGGTAAGAGTCATAAGCAAGATTTCATAGTTCAAACGCAACCCCAAAAATCTAGAATGGCTACTCCATTAAGAAATCAAAATTGACTTTGCATTCAATCTATGATTCATATTTTACCATATTATCTTTATCATTGGTTAATTTATTACATTATTTATCCTCTACACTTCACTTTATGTACTAGGTCCTTTAGATAAACTAATGAATTCTCCAAACTTAAGACTTAAGTTCCATTCAGGCTTAAGAGATAGTGAGGAACCAAGTACCTTTGGGTATATCAAATGGGAGGTTACAACAATCATTCCCCAAGCGTATGGGAGCCATCAATTACAATAACTATCTTAACCATTAGGATAATACAGGAGCCAATAGTACCTTCAAATAGGATACCCTCTTGTGTACATTTCTTCTCTAAATGAAGGGTTAAAGTCCTTAAAAAACATGGCTAGGTATTCCTCTTGTAAATACAATATTCTCTCATCTTTATTATGTAAATTCCCCCTTATGTAAATACAATATTACCCTATACCCCTTCAATGTAATCATCTTTATATTAATAGTTATGTATTCCCCATATCTCAATCATGTAAATATTTCCCCACTCATATGTGAATACTTATGTATATCTCTTAACACCTTTATTAAAATGGATTCTCTATTTACTTATAAATCTCCTTCAAGGCAATGTAAAAGGTTTTCTTTTATATTTGAATGTCTTTTTTGTTGTTTACTTGAATGCATGTACATATGTTTTTTGGGGACTTTAACCCTACTTGGTCTAAGGTGGCCACTGTATATTCTCTATCCCATAATGATAAAAAGAATATGACCCCATCTAGAAAAGAGACTCTAGACCTCGTGTCTGGGAGGAATAAGGTTGGAAGGATCTTTTGTAATAACATATGCATTTCATGCATACAGGCATTATTTATCTTGTTCATACATCACGCTAATAAGCTTTCTTTTACATTCATCATAGCTTTATTTGAACCCTCATAAAAAAAGAAGGGGCAATTAATTAGCTTGGAAGAGCAAGACACCTAGCTCAATCTAAAGAATAGAATTGATCATGAAACTAACTATACTAACTATGATTATTAAGAGGATAAGGGCTAACCTAAGCCATAGCATGGAGGAAAGAATTGTTGAGGAGGTAAATAAATGCCTTAATGAAATTCTTAAAAGGTTGGTGCATCTGCAAGTATAACTAATGAAGGGAAAAATGCCTATGAAGGAACCTTAGCCTATGGTGATTAATGATGACCTATTTGAGATGAAAATGTACCATGAGTGTAAGCTAGCTAAAGAGCTAAGGAGCACTATGACAACTAACTTGATAAGCCTATGAAGAGTGAGAATAAGAGTACGCAATTTGATGATCTTGCCAAACAATTAGAAAGATTCAAAAGACTCTTAGCATTAAGGGTCTAGAAAGGAACTAATATTAAAGAGTTGCTCGCCCACAAATTTGAAAAGTTTTTAGCTAACTTTCAAATGCCTAAGCTCCTAAAGTTCACAGGAACCCAAAATGTGAAGAAACATATTCGCTCATATGTATTGGTTATGAAGGCTTCTGAGGTACCAATTGACACTGTGTTGAAACTTTTTACGTTATCATTGGAGGGCTCAATAAAAATAAGGTATTTCAATTAGACAACAACAATCAAGGAATATTGGAAAGAATTGATGAAGGCCTTTAAAAAGTATTATGCTTGCAACTCAACCCTAGAGGTCACTTTACAAGACCTAGTTGAAATAGAAGTATAGAGAAGGCTTTAACAACTATTTAAGGAGATGGAAGAAGATGACCTTTGAGGTAACCACTAGACTGACTGAAAGAGAGTAAGTCTAAATGATTGTTAAAGAAGCCTTGCCTGGTATAAACACTCAAATTAAAGGGATGTTAATGCATAATTTTAAGGATCTTAGGGAAACATACTTATAAGCTGAGGAATTATAGTCTGAATCAAAAAGACAGTATGACGGAAGAAGGAGCACTCCCTTATAAACTCAAGGAGAAAAAATAAGACAAGTTTTATTAATGCAGTGAGAGCCTTAAGGCAATTTATCGATTTGGGCATGCCTTTATCCAAAGCATTTGAAGGTTATAAAAAAAAAAAAAAAAGGTACTGAAGCATGAATCCTCTCCTAAACTATTGTAATGTTCCATCCCTAAACTAAGGGACATTTATGATAGATTAGAAAATTCCCAATGAGGTTATCATGGCTACCATTAAAGAGATACTAAGGGAGGTTGCAACTATTATTTACATTATCAACCATGGAAAAGCTCAAATAAAGAGACTAAAGAAGTGAAGAGAAAAAGTATGATCAGATTGTGAAAGAAGAGTGACGAAGAGAAAGGGGAAAAGGAGTAGGTGAACCATGTGACTAGGAGTGGGAAATACTATCTAGAAATAAAGGCTCTTATAGAGCCTAGAGTTGAAAATAAATAGATAACCCTGTGATGAAGAAGCAGGTAGAGGACAACCATATTATAAGGCAGTTGAAGAAGAAATCAGCATATATCAGTGTGTGAAAACTACTCAATCACTTCCCAATAACATAAGAAGGCAATGGTTAAAGCTTTGTCAAGTTGGATCATTTTAAAAGAAGCTACACAAAAGGGTGTTGTCACTTTAATTACCAACAAGGGGAAAATCACCTTCTCTTATGAAGATTTGCCACTCAAGAGAAGGGATCATAATCTATCTGTATTCATTAGAGTAGAGGTAAAAGAAAGGTGAACACCACGGGTGATGGTTGATGATGGATCGAGGATTAACATTTTTAAGGTATTAGAAACAGAATTGAAAGCATTAGAAAGTATTATCTAAGTATACGATGAGAGCAAAAAGTCAATAGCTATTGTGTTCAAAACTATAGTGAAAATTAGGGTTGTAGAGGTGATAGTGGAATTTATAGTGCTAGATATTCGGTCACCTTTTCATTACTATTAGGAAGGCCATGGTACCACCCATTAGGAGGATTGTAGTTTACAATACATTAGAAGGTCAAGATCCTTATAAAAGTTAGGTTGTGATGATTTGTACAAAAGTTAGAGAGATTATAACAACACTACGTAAAGTTGTCCCGCATCTCAGGGGTTTTCAAGTGGCTAGTCCCGTATCTCAGGGGTTTTCAAGTGGCTAAGGTTATAGAAAAGTGGATTAATCTAAAACTAATGGCAATTATGAATAATATGAACTTCTTTTTAGGGCAAGGGCTAAGAAAAACTCTACAAGTGTGTCAAAATTTCAAGAAATTCTCATTCAGACCACTAAAAAGGATTGGGTTACTACGAAAATGAAGGAAGATAAAGGATAAGAGATCTACATAATCCATTACCCAATTTCTTTAAGAAGGAAAGAGAAATTGTTAGAGAGGTTAAAGAGTAAACCATTGATATATATGAACAACATATAGAAGAAGATTGTTTGAATGATCTTTAAAAATCATTCTTTCATATGTAAGTTAGAGAAATAGGCTATATGAACTACCAGGATTCATCATATGAAAAAAGTGAAAAGAAGAAGATGAAGAAGGGTAAGCAGGCTGTAGAGATTAAGGATACTCATCAAATAGGCTAGTCTACAGTTTTGTATGGTCCTCGGACTACCTAGCCATGGAATGATAAATGGAAAATCTCTTATGAAGAGCACTAACAGTATTTAGAAGATATCCACTTCTAAGTTACAGGAGAAGACTTCAAGAAGAAGAAGCTTGGAATGGTTAATCAAGATGCACCCTTTGGGATTTAAAATGGGGATATAATTGGTTATGCAAATTCACTAAAGGCACATACATAGGAATGACCTTCGCAGCCATCGAGGACATGATTGTTAGTTCTATTAAAGATATGGGTGATGATGAAACATAAGGTCAAGCACTAAAAGCTGAACAGACTGAGTTGGATGTGATAGTACTTTGGGAAAGTTTTATGAAGATTAAGCTACGAGATGACATGATAAAATGGGATTTTGAGGGAGTGTAAAGGCCATGGCTAACACAAAAGTTAAGAAAGAAGTGAGTTCTGAATAGGCTAGTAATCCAAATTTTACTCTTAGGATAATTAGTTAGAAGAAAGTTTAGGAGGAAGAGAAGACTGATGTTGAAGGGATTCTTACTAACTTGCCAGAGGAAGTTGTTTTTCTTGATACCTACGATATCCTTATTTCTAGCTTTTTTGAGGATGACAATGTATTTTATTTCAAAGTTTGAGGCAATGAATGACGAATTTGCTCGCTTATGTAATGTGTTTTCAAATGGTAATTTACATATCATTTCATAAGCATTTTAATATTAATTTTTTGCATATCACTACATTTAATCTTTGCACATAAGAAAATCCAAAAATCTTACTCATTACTAGTGATGTTACACTAAAAGAATGCAAGAAGTTTGAACACGTACTCTAAAAATATTAGAGTGTCTTTGGTTGGACATATGAAGATATGTCATAGGATTTTAACTTACCTACATATGAGGTCAATGAAGCAGAAGCTCAAAAGAATGAGACTAAAGTGGGCTTAATTAGTCAAGGAAGAGGTTTTGAAGTAGTTAAAAGCTAGGTTTCTAAAGATAATCTACTACCTTAAGTGGCTGGCCAATATAGTACTAATGTCAAAGAACGATGGGAGAGTAAGGATGTGTGTGGACTATAGAGACTTAAACAAAGCTTGTCCTAAATACGATTTCCCTTTACCCCACATTGATGTGCTGGTAGACAATGTTACAACATATGTTATGTACTTCTTTATGGATGGGTTCTTGGGATATAATCAGATTCTCATAGCCATTACAAATAAGGCAAAGATAACTTTTATTAAAAAATGAGGACAATTGTTATAATGTGATGTTGTTTGATTTGAAGAATGCAACAACAATGTATCAACTAAGGGCAATCGCTCTACTTTATAACTTTATGCATAAATAAGTAGAAGTGTACGTGGATGACATGATGGTAAAATATAAATGAGGGAAGGACACTTTAAAGCCTTAGAGAAATTCTTAAAGAGAGTTGACCAACATAGTGTAAGGTTGAATCTTATGAAGTGTTTGTTCGGTGTTACATTCGGTAACTTATTGTGATATGGTAAGTGAGAGGGGCATCAAAATGGATCTAAATAAGGTAAAAGCAATTCAGGGTATGCCCACACTAGGAAGTTCAAGGTTTCTTAGGTCGTCTCTAGTACATGATTAGGTTCATAGCTAAGCTCACTCTCATCTCTAAGCCAATCTTCAAATTACTAAGGAAGAACCAACCGATGAAGTGGAATGAATAGTGTTAGAGGGCCTTAAAGAAGATAAAAGACTACTTAATTAACCCACTAGTACTAAAAAGCCATTAATTTTATCTCTAGTGGTTGAGGAGAGTTCTATGGGGCCAATGGTGGCCCAAAAAAGATGAAGGAGGGAATGAACACACCATATATTATCTTAGTAAGAAATTGCTTCCTTAAGAGGAAAGGGACAATTAGATAGAGAAGACCTGTCTAATGTTGGTATGGGCTATGAAGAAGTTAAGGCATTACTTTTGATCATACTCTATTGAAGTGGACTCAAAGCTCAACCCAGCCAAATACTTGCACGAAGCCCCTTTCTTGATTGGAAAATTGGTAAAATGACTAATACTGTTGACAAAATTTGACATCAAGTACATGACCAATAAGGTGATTAAGGGTCAGCGATTACAGAATATTTAGTCCAATAACTAATCATGAAAGGAGAATCTAAACTCCTAAGTTCTTATATGATGGCCTACTAGTAGTTGAACTTCAAGGCTAGAAAATGTACTTCGATGGAGGGATAAATAAGAAATGAGCAAGCGTCAATGTAATTTTATTATCATCGAAATGAGAACTATGTTGGATTTTAAGGTAACTAATAACATGGCCGAGTATGAAGCATGTGCACTTGGATTGGAATCGCTAATGCAAATAAAAGCAATAACAACTAAAGTATTTAGAGATTCAGTGTTAGTCATCTCCTAAGTAATTGACGAGTAAGAGTTGAAAAGGCAATGATTAGGCCCATATTTAGAACATTTGAAGAGGTTGATCTAGAATTTTAGAGAATCATATTTCATCATCTACTACAGGAGGAGAATGCAAAGGCTAATGTCTTAGCCAACCTAGTTTCTTTTTGAGATAGACCAAAGAAAATGTCAATGAAGACATTGATCACACTTAGACCCATAACATTATTCTATATAGACAAAAAAGTAATGTAAGTATTAGTAGAAAACTATTCATGATATTACGATGAACCGAACAAACACTTCATAAGATTTAACCTTACATTATGTTGGTCAACTTATTATGATTTGGTAAGTGAGAGGGGCATCAAAGTGGATCTAAATAAGGTAAAAGCAATTCAGGGTATGCCCGCACTAGGAAGTTCAAGGTTTCTTAGGTATTCTCTAGTACATGATTAGGTTCACAACTAAGCTCACTCTCATCTATAAGCCAATCTTCAAATTACTAAGGAAGAACCAGCCGATGAAGTGGAATGAATAGTGTTAGAGGGTCTTAAAGAAGATAAAAGACTACTTAATTAACCCACTAGTACTAAAAAGCCATTAATTTTATCTCTAGTGGTTGAGGAGAGTTCTATGGGGGCAATGTTGGCCCAAAAAAGATGAAGGAGGGAATGAACACACCATATATTATCTTAGTAAGAAATTGCTTCCTTAAGAGGAAAGGTACAATTAGATAGAGAAGACCTGTCTGATGTTGGTATGGGCTATGAAGAAGTTAAGGCATTACTTTGATCATACTCTATTAAAGTGGTCTCAAAGCTCAACCCAGCCAAATACTTGCACGAAGCCCCTTTCTTGATAGGAAAATTGGTACTGTTGACAAAATTTGACATCAAGTACATGACCAATAAGGTGATTAAGGGTCAGCTATTACAAAATATTTAGCCCAATAACTAATCATGAAAGGATAATCTAAACTCCCTAAGTTCCTATATGATGGCCTACTAGTAGTTGAACTTCAAGGCTAGAGAATATACTTTGACGGTGGGATAAATAAGAAATGAGCAAGCGTCAATGTAATTTTATTATTATCGAAATGAGAACTATGTTGGATTTTAAGGTAACTAATAACATGGCCGAGTATGAAGCACGTGCACTTGGATTGGAATCGTTAATGCAAATAAAAGTAATAACAACTAAAGTATTTAGAGATTCAGTGCTAGTCATCTCCTAAGTAATTGACGAGTAAGAGTTGAAAAGGCAACGATTAGGCCCATATTTAGAACATTTGAAGAGGTTGATCTAGAATTTTAGAGAATCATATTTCATCATCTACTGCAGGAGGAGAATGCAAAGGCTAATGTCTTAGCCAACCCAGTTTCTTTTTGAGATAGACCAAAGAAAATGTCAATGAAGACATTGATCACACTTAGACCCATAACATTATTCTATATAGACAAAAAAGTAATGTAGGTATTAGTAGAAAACTGTTCATGGTATTACGATGAAAAAAGGTACTTAAAAATTGAAGAGTACTTTGAAGGGGTTGAAAAAAGAGATAATAATGTAATTCAAAGATTAACATCACAATGGAGGGTTCATGACGACATGGTATATAAGCGAATGTCGAACGAGGTTCACCTAAAATCCTTGACAAAAGAAGAAGCAAGCAAGGTCATCGAAGAGGTCTACGCATGAATCAGTGGTCTCAATATGAATGGAAAAGCCTTGGCTAGGAAAATGTTAAGGATGGGTTATCACTAAACCACTATAAAGTAGGATTGCATTCAAACAACCCAAAACTATCATAAATGTCAGGCTCATGGCAGCGTCAATCACTAGCCTCCAATGGAATTATAGAATTTGACTTTGCCATGGTCATTTATGACTTAGGGTATCAACATGACTGTAGGCTAACTTCTGAAAGGGGGCATAAGTACATCGTGGTAGCGATGGATTACTTCTTGAAATGGGCGAAAGTTGAATCCTTCAATAAGTTGGGGGCAAAACAAATTTGTCAATTTATATAAAAGAATCTCATTTACTACTATGGTGTGTCACATCACATCATTATAGATAATATGGTATATTTTTAGGTAGAAGTTAAGATAGTCCTAAAGAAGTATGGAGTGGCCCATCACAAGTCATCACCTTACATGCCAATGGGATAGTCAAAGTGGTAAATAAGAACATCAAAGACTCGCCAAGATGGTAGAAACTTATAAGGACTAGTTAGAGAATTTGCCTTTCATATTATGGAGATACTGAACCATAGCTAGAACAACAACATGAATAACACTATACCCTTTAGTTTATAGAATGGAGGTAATGCTACCAATTGAAGTGTAAATCAAGTCCTTATAGGTGTTGGTTGAGATAAAGATTCCAAAGTATTAGTGGATACAAAGTCGATTTGAACAATTAGCCTTGTTAGATGAGAAGAGGTTAAAAGTACTTTATCAAATCTAGTTATGTTAAGCTAGAGTGGTCCACACTTTTAAAAAAAAAGGTTAAAGCAAGTATAATAAGAATCAGATACTTGGTGTTAAAAGTAATCAAATTGCAAGTTCAAGATGTCTTAGGAAAATTCAAACCAAACTAGGAAGGTCTCTTTATGGTTAAGCAAATTTATTCAAGTAGTGCTATAAAGTTATTTGACATGGATGGAAATGGATTATCCAAGTCAATAACCTAGATAGGTTGAAAACGTACTTCATGTAAGGGTGTGAGAAAAGTAAAATAAGCCCAGTAAGCTAAAAGCTCAAAAAGGCAACTTAAGCAAAAATTAGGACATCGAAAGAAGAAAAGAAAAGAAATAAAAAGAGAAAGGCTGCCAAGTCAAAAATCCAAAGGATGTATATATATGTGTGTGTGTGTGTGTGTGTGTGTGTCACACAGACACACACACACATAGACACACACACACATACACAGAGACATATAAGGTGATAGAGTATGAGACAATAATAAAGAGAAGAAAGCCAACAGGTCAAAGACATTGAGCAAGGCAATCGAATGATTGAATATGCCATTATTAAAAGCAGTGATCATGCATTTAATTGATATGTGATATGTAAATTATACCGATCCATGTTAGGCATGATGTCAAAAGGAAATGCATTTGCATAATGAATTAATCTTTATCAAATATTTCTTGAAACTAAATGAAACACAAAAAGTTTTTTCCTTTACTCATTATTGATATTGTGAATGTCTAATGAGAATCCAACATTGCTAACTACTATTTAACCAACCTCGAGGTTAGCATCATCAGAGATAGAGATCCTAAATGAAAAAATATGATAGTTGTAACAATCAACCTAGGCGACCCCCACTTTATCTAAAAAGCCAGTCGTATCCAATACAAACCCAAATTAATGATAAAATTTAGCTAGATCGTAGAAGGTGTCAGATGATAGAGCTAGAATAATCACATAGGCCCTATAAGTCCTTAAGGTAACTCCAGTCAGCCTCCACTAAGAACAAGTTCAATGAATGTCAAAATCGATGATGCAAGATAGCCATTCAGCCCATTCTGCCTCATGGTAGCAGGTTTTGATAGACGAAGGTTTAAATGATGCTATGGAAAATAACATCTTGCATCCACAGTCAAAGCAACCAATAAACCCAAGTTCTTTTGCAGCAATATCTTAAAAAAAAAAACTCATTCAATTGAAAACCCAAAAGGGTGGTCTAAGCAAAAATGAGCAGCCCGTTGGATTGAAAACTTATAAAGGCAGTCTCACCAAAAGTTAGGGCACTAAAATAAAAATAACAAAAATAAAGAATCAAAATAAAAATAATAAACAAAATGAAAGGTTACAAGTAAGATATGCATGTTGTCCTTTGATACCCTAAAGGGAGGTTGAATAGGGTAATGGCAAGTAATTAAAAATAAAAACTAAGTACGAAAATGAATGAAGAATCAAGACTCGAGATTTATAGAGGTTCGACACAACTTACCTACGTCATCTCCTCTAGTATTCCCACTAGAGCCTTCACTATCAAGATAGCTTGAGGTGTTATCAACCACCTTTACAACATTAGTTTTCGAGCACAACTAAGTCATTATAAGTAAACTTATGGGTGCTACTAAAACCTTATCCCAAAGTAGTTTCTAGGTATTACCTTAACCCTTTCACAAAGAATAGGTTTTAAGATCTCTTAACCAAGGGTTTCCTCAAACAAAATATAACTTTAGAGATAATGATAACTCTCTCACTCAAGAAATAAAACACTTTAAAGTGCACCCATAAAGTATGCATGACCTAGTTGAGAGTATTGAGAGAATATCTAGAAAGCTTATTCTTCAAACACTATTTTGAAGACAACACTTGCAAGCTTTAAACAATGAACTTCTCTTGATTGCTAGATCACTCTTGATTCACCCTTTTGATTTGAAAATAAATTTCACAATAAAATATTCGCTTAATGGAACAGTTCTCTTTTTATTTCTATTGAGAGTGGGTCCTTTTAGAGGTTGAAACAAAGAACTAACAGTTAGAAAGAAAGTTGTCACTTCGTATTACAGATGTAGACACTCAACACCCATTAGAAATTCTCCACACCTATTATTGAATCATTAACCATCATTAGCTTCATGAAAATGAATGATTATCAAGCAAAATACAACTTCAATGGTCGTTGGTACTAACAAAATGCCCGTCGAGACTAGTTATTAGAGAGAAGTTTATCTCAACTCTTATCCTTTGACTTTCTCATTTGTTTATTCAACTAATTTTAATGGTTGTTGTTGTCCCTAGGCACCAAGAAGGGGGGTTGAATTGGTGTATAAAAATTTAAAATAAAAATGAAGAGAAGAAGAAAGAATAGTAAGGACTCAAAGATTTTATAGTGGTTCGGGCAAAACAATCCCTACGTCCACTCCCCAATCTCTGAATTGGGTATTTTACTAAGTCAATGGTGTTTTCAAGCTCACACCCAACTTACTACAACTTGTGTTTTAATGGCTAACACACAACCTTACAATAAAGTGTTTTCTAGGCTAACACAAAACCTTACTCAAGTGTTTTAGCAGG
>CATIWR010253135.1:0-14192 GCA_949677035.1 Omphalea diandra
TTGGTCACATCAAAAGGTGAGTAGAAACAATAATTGGATTCAATGTGTGTGAGTAAAAACCATAATTGAATTCAATGGGTGTATGTGATAATTGTATGATATGATTATGTTCTATTACATATATATATGATTGAATTGTTACATGTTATATGAAAATATAAGTCAAGTGAGAATGATTGAGTTATTACATGTTACATGAGAATGATATGATTATGTTCTATTACATGTATATATGATTGAATTGTTACATGTTACATGGGAATACAGGCCAAGTGAGAATTAAATACTCTTAACGATTACTTGACATATCATTTGTGAAAAAGCACTTGCATATGGAACTAAAAGGGGCATTGTGACCGACTAGTCAAACACTTGCAAATTGCAGAAAGATGGACCAATAGGTCCCAAATCATATGTTACATGAATCACATGAATATCCCGGGAGCAATGTTTGCCTTGCTCGATCACGACAAAAACAAAGCTATTGCATTTGCACTTGCATATTCAATTGTTATACTTGCAATGTATCTTGATGATGTTTGGTTATGGATTATGCCATGAGGATTTGATTATTGTTTTTATTCACTGAGTCGCGACTCACCAAATCATAATTATTTTTCAGATACTGAAGCATAGAGTTTGGACATTTTGGTGCATAAAGTCTTGCATAAAGACACATGAAACACAGATCATCGGCTGAATTCCAACTCTTTCTCCTTGCGTCATGTACATACATTTGATAAGAAATAATTACGGTCACTGGTCCTTGCATTAGTTAACATATGTGTACATTAAATACATATGGGATTATATATGTATGATGAATAAACCTTAATGTGTATGCATTTCTGAACATGAAATGTCATGATTTGCAACTGAAGACGATAGTTACAGTTGGTGGTATCAGAGGATTCAAGCACACGCAGGGTAGACATGCAAATCCCTATGTGTATGACATCACGGGGCTGACGGGCAAATCCTGGATGTTGAGTGCTTTGATAAGTACCAGCTGTAGCCACATTGTGACGTTACAATTTGTGGTATCAAAGCTGATTTACAAATGAGAACAATGGGTATCACAGTTATTGGTTTGACAAATGAATTTAGATGTTATAGTTTTGGTATTAGAGAGGGCTCAAGCATACGCGGGGCAGATGCGCAAATTCTGGTGTGTATGACATCACGGGGCCGACAGGCAAATCCTGGATGTTGAGTGCTCTGATAGGTACCGATTGTAGCATTACAGATTGTGGTAGAAAAAAAAATGCTAACATTCAGTGGTATCATTGGTCGTTACATTTATTGGTATCAAAGCAACATGATTTGTAAATATGAATACGATCATTACAACATGAGTTCCTTTATATGTCTCCTAAGAGCTTGCATTTTTGTCCTCATTATATCTTGCACCAAGTCTTTAATTTTGCAAAACTATTTTTATCAACCAAATTATTATCTTGAATAATAAAAATGAGATTCTTCCTAACTAATATTCCTTTATGACTATTTTAATCCAAAGTTAAATTCTTGGGAGCTATGAAGGTTGCTAAACATAAAGGGTTAACATGCCATGTATGTAATACACACATACATACATACACACAAGACACTTATTTATGTCCTTTCAATTTTATATCACTTATACGCATTGGTTTAATTTCTATTCTAAGTTAGATTGATCTTTCCATCAATAAGAGATGGATTAGTACACATATCCTTATATTTGGTATAGTTGATCTTGTTTAAGATGAAATATATATGTTTATATCAAGGTCATTTGTACTATTTATGAGAATTGTAGCTTTTAGAATATAACTAAACATCTTTTAAACCATTAATATCATTAAACACGTTGCATATGTAAGGTATATTAAGAAAAGGTGTTAGGCCAATACATGAGCTTTAGTTTAAAGTTACTAAAGTAAATGGTTCTCACTAGCTAGGGTTCGTTAAAAGTGTTATCCTTATTTATATTCGAAGGTATATGCTAATGAGTGGTGTATGCCAACAACTTTCCCTTAAACTCAGGTGAATCTTAAAGTCTATGATCGCATCACTAAGCTAAATAAGGGTCAGGGTGCATAAAGTGTGCAAGTATGGTAAATATAAGAATAGCCTAAGGAATGTTACATATTAATATAAGCAACAGGATGGAATCAATTCTTTGTCTTTAGTAGAATTGCCACTATAAGTGAAGTTTCCATCTCACTCTAAATAGTTGCAACCATGACACTATAGTTTTATGGCGAGCTTAGAGATTTTAAAGATGCCATCTAATATGATTGGGACAAAATGGATAATGGCTAAACTTTTATAAAAAGGAATCAATATCCTTATTATTCTTTTGGAGTTGGATTCAAAATTATATATGTCATTGAGAAAATGTTTTATGGCCTTAATATGTAGACCAAACTTTGATTAGTATTGCTTACGTTAAGGTATCATATCCTTAAACTATCCTTCTATCGGACCTAGTGCACCAAGAAGGGGGGTTTGAAATGGTGGCCAATTTGGACTTTTGATTTGAGAGGAACCACACAAGAATGAAAGATTAAAGAAAGGGTAGGAGAAGAATGTACATGAGTTTTATAGTGGTTTGGGTATTAACCAACTCTACATCCACTCCCCAATTCACCAATTGAGTATTTCACTCAATTTCTAGTGTTTTACAAGCTCACACTCAACTTAATATTTAGACTCATACCAAACCTTACAAGTGTTTTCCCAGAGTTCACACCTAACCTAGTGTTTAGGCTCACACCAAACCTTACAAGTATTTTTCCAAGACTAACACTCAACCTATACAAGAGTTTTCTAAGGTTCACTCTCAAACCTATACAAGAGTTTTCTATACAAGGGCTAACTCTCAAACCCAACCCAAAAGATGTTTAAAGCTCACATCAAACTATCTACAAAGAAATAAAGAATTAAAGTTGAGAAATAACTTAGCAAGAGTTTTGACACATTTCAATGGTTATCCTCATTCATTAACATCAGTTTGATGGAGTATTTGTAGCCCACATCCACTAAAGAGACATTACTCTAAAACTATCAACAAATCTCCAAGATGTGCTAGGCAGATTTAGCATTAAATACTTGTCAGTTTGAAGTCGCGGTCACAAATTTCCAATTTCGACTGAAAATCCCATTTGTGTCTAATGGCTAGTCCACGTGTCAACTTTTTACTGGTCATCTAGGAAAATATAGCCGTTGTGTTCTACCACTCTCAAAAGTCGCGGTCGCGAGATCACTATGTCTTGGGTGTGACTGAGACCGTGGATTCCTCTGTAATTCAACCAAGGCTCCTTCAGTTGATTTGCGACTGCTAATTCTCTTACGAATTCCTCTGGCCTAGCTTCATCCTTTTTGTGATTGATTCGAGGTCGCGATTTAGAATATACACACCGTGAATTTGGATAAACTTTACAAGGTTGGAGATTTTTAATTCCAAACAAGATAACTCTTATAAACTGTAAAAACAACACTTAAATTTGACATTAAAACTTTCAGTCTATATTGTCAAGATCAAAAGAGAGTCTTGACTTAGGTTTGAATAACCTAGTCTAACACCTTCTAATATCCTTACACACAATAATATATATAGAATACATATCTCAATAACATCCATATAACATAATATAATTTAATAAAATAATATATAAATAAATGTGAAAAAAAGTAAACGAACATTATAAAAGCATAATAAGACTTTAAATGGGTAGCATAACGATATATGATAGTAAACTTGAAAATAAACATACAAAATGACATATCATTGAGGAGTGAAGGTTATGTATGCATTCCTATGAGGCATGTACATGTGCTATCACTCTTTCTAACTAATTTTAACATCATAAAAGTATAAGGAATAAATATGAAAGCAAAAGGAGTATTCAAATCTAATATCTTGATTTTTTTTCTTACTATTTAGATAAAATGTAATTTAGACTAGGTTTTGGTGAAAGAGGTGCTAGTTAGGGCTACTTAGTAGAGGATTAGAAGGATTAAGCAAAGCAAGCTTGGAAAACCTTTTAATATTGGTTGAGTTTGGAGAAAAAAAAAAAAAAGGAAGGCTATCCAAATGACAATAATTTTTAGATGTCTGAAGAAGTGTTTTTGGGGTAACAACTCAACACAAAACTAAATAAAACGGCTAGTGTTTATAGAATTTTAAAAATATGCAGGCATATGTAAGCAAATAAACTTTAAAAATTTTAGATAAGCTCAAACTTTATCTCCTTTTTATCTAACATGATCTGTTATTGACATCTCCAACTATTAGGCTAATGATATTTGTCCATCTTTAAATAGTAATAACTACATGTTAAAGCCCCAAACATTTGTCTAGTCTTGCCTTATAATGTGCTAGCAAGCATTCAAGCTAATAAATGTCCATCACTACTTGGGCCCGTTCCTTGCTCCACCTATTTAACTTTTTGCACTAATCACAGGCTTAGTTTACATATGCCATTTGGTAAGGGTATTTAACCTATAGTATTATTTTGTGATTTTTCCATCCTTGAGGCATTTTAAATTCAATTAAATGGCACTAGCAACGACCAAACATCCTTAGTAAAAGTCTTATATAGACTTAGCCTATGATTGGAGTATGTTATGTAGATGGCATAAAAAAAGGCCTTACCCTAGTAATTATAGATAGTTATTAGCCGATATACTTATTAGCACATTCTAAGGCTAAGTTGGACAAATGTTTGAGTCTTTCACATGTAGTTATTATTGCTTAAAGATAAAAAAACATAATTAGCCTAATAACTATGGATGTTAACTACTCATGTAATAATAATTGGCTATGTAATTAGTATCAAACCTTTAAGAGACTATAGTTTATTGGAACATCAAAGTAAAGGGAAAGAGTTAACCACTTGGAGATACTATTCGGTACTCTAATAAAAGATGATGCTAGTCATACTATGGCAAAGTGGGTTGTGCACTTAAAATTTTAATCAACTAAGATTGGAGATGGAAAAGGATGTGATGAGATTCCAAAGGACTTAAGGAATTCTAATGGAAACAAATTGTGATGGAGAAGGCCATTAGCGATAGTGGCAATGATAGACCTAACAAGTGGACTTTCAAAGTTTCTAAACCCAAGTGTTATAATGCTATCAAAAGAGCTGAGAAACTCAAAAGTTTCTTATGGGATGTGGAGCAATACTTTGATACTATTTATGTGCCTATTTGGAGAAAGTGGCCACTAATAGTATTCATTTGACTAATGATGCAAAACTAGGGCATAATCCCAATTGGTAGGCGAAAAAAGGTTGATAGATCTGAAATTGATTCTTAGGACATTATAAAGAGGGAAATAAAGGATCAATTCCTTCATTTCAATACTTTTTAGTTTACACAATACTCTTTAGAAAGGCTAAAATATGCTGACACCATCTATAAGTGTGTAAAGGAATTTAATTCCTTGATGCTTGAAATTCAAAATATGTCTATGAAATAACTTCCTTGCTAGTTTATAACCTTAGGTATAAATAAAGTTACAAAGATATAATATTAAAGATTTACCTAGTGCCATTATTATTGTACACTCTTTAATTGACTATTGGGTTTTAAAAGAGGATGATGAGTCTTTAAAATTTAAGTAAAAGGATAAAGATAAAAAAAAAGAAAAAATGAAAAGAAAAAACATAATGGGATAAGGGAAAATATTATAGAATATTCTTCTTAAGATAAAAGTTCTAAGAGTAACTTGAGCTACTTCTTGTGCAATGATCTTTATTAACAAAAAAAAATGCTCAAAATGGGAAAATTGAATGACATAATGGTAAAAAAGTCTAGTGAAAATTTTGGATAGGAAATTGACTCTTGTGAATCCATATAACTTATTAATTATTTGCTTTTTAATTAAAATAATTTGGATGAGTTAACTACTTCATTTATTGACTTAGTTGCAGATTTTGCCTTATTGATGTACATTTCAGTAAAAATGAATATCAAATTAATACTAAGGTTATACATATATTTATAACTGTTAGATGGTATAAGCCTATGGTTTACATGTTAACAAATGCCTAAGTTTTTTGAAGATAGTAAATGCAAAGGCTCAAGATATATTAGGTATGGTTTATAATGTGCCAATTATTGTTAAAAGTTGGTCGAAAAAGGTGAATTTATTAGCTATTCCCTTAGATGATTTTGACTTTATCCTTAGGATTGATTTTTATAAGAAAAAGACAATCCCCATGCCTTACCTTGATAGTGTAATGGTAATACAATTCATTCTTTATTGTCATCCCTTTAAGAAAAAGGAAAAGAAGTAAAAACATAAAAGGTATTTCAGTCACTATGATTAAGAAAGGGCTAAAATGGGGTGATGATCTTTCATTGCTACCTTGATTGAGATTAAACCAAACAAATACTAGACATTTCTAACCCTATTATCGAAGGTTTGAAGGAATTCTCGAATGTCATGCCTTCTAAACTATTTAAAACACTTCCATCAAGATGACCTGTAGATTATAAAATTGAATTGGTACTTGGTACTCCCCCTCTTGTATGTCCTTTATATTGGATTTCTCTTTTGGAATTGCTTAAGTTATAAAAATAATTGAATGAATTACTTAATGTTGGTTACATTAAAATCTCCAAAGCCCTTTTATGGTGCTCATGCTCTTTGAAAGAAGCATATGATTCTTTCCAAATGTGTATAGATTATTGGGCGATGAGTAAAATCACCATTAAGAACAAGTACTCTATACCACTTGTGTAAGATGTGATAAACAAGCTAAGTAAGGCAAGTTGGTTTGCAAAGTTGGAATTTTGATTAAGTAACTAGCAGGTTAAAATTATAAAAAAGATGAGTAAAAAACTACTTATATAACTAGATATAGTTCTTACAAGTTCCTTGTCATGCCTTTTGGCTTGATATATGCCTTTTCCACATTTTATAACCTCATTATGAGTTCCTTAACGACTTTATTATTATGTATTTGGATGTAAACGTTAGAAGATCGCTTGCCACATTTGAGAAGAGTGTTCTTTAGGCCAAAAGAGTTCCAACTCTAAATGAAAATGGAAAAGTGCGAATTTGCAAGGCAAGGGATCATGTTTTTATCACTTTTTTAGCAATTGCTAAGTGTGAATGGATCTAAAAAAGGTATAAACAATTATTGAGTAGTCAACCCTAATGATTGTCCCTAAACTATGACTCCTTTTTTTGGCCTCATAAATTATTATAAAAGAATATGTTATTGGTTATTCTAAGAGGGCAACTCTATTGATAAACTTGTTAAAAAAGAATGAGAAGTGGAAGTGAATTAGAAAATGTCAAGATACATTTGACAAACTCAATGTTGTCATCTCTTAAAAATTAATGTTGTATTTTTTTAAGTTCAAATTACCATTTTAAATCCACACATATGCATTTCATAAAATGATGGAAGGAGTATTGGTGCAAGATAATCACCCCATCACTTTTGAAAATAGAAAACTTAATTTTTTTTACATAAAAATATTCAACTTATGAAAAGGAGATAGTTGATGTCATATATCACTTGTAAATTTAGAGGGTCTATTTGTTTGGCATAAAATATATTATTTATAATGATGATATGGCTAATACATTCTTTAGAAATTAGAAAAAAGAAATCTCTAAAACAAGTTTATTGGCAAGGAATTTTGGTTGAATATGACTTTATGTGGGAGCATAAACTTGTGCGGCTAAAACATTCTTTAAAACCTACAAAAAAAAAATAAAAATCTAAAGCCAGTTTATTGGCAGGAATTTTTGGCTTTATATGACTTTATGTGGGAGCATAAACCTAGAAGGCACAACTAGATTATGCATACGTTATGTCAAAATGAGCTATTTTACTATCTTATCTATTATGATATGGGTTGAGACAAATATGGTTGATCACATCAAAGTTATGGTTGTTTATGATGTTACCTATAATAAGTTGGTGCAACAAGTTAAGGATGGGTTTGTGAGATGCTAATGACTTAAGGATGATCTCTTAGCTTGTAATGTAAACAAACTATTTATTCCTTTAGTTGGAAACTTAAGAAGGGAATCACTTAAGGAGACATATGATCTTTATTAGGTTAGACATCTAGGTATTAAAAGAATCTTTAATCTCTTGTCCCAATCCTACTTATGACTAAATATGAAGCATCTCATTGAGATATATGTGAAGACTCGTCTTATGTGCCAATAAAATAAGACTGAAAGGAAGACAAAGGCTGAATTGCTATAACCTCTACCTATTTTAGACAAACCTTAGATATCAATTTTGATGGATTTCATTAAAAGGTTCCTTAAGGTGAATGGCAAGGCTTCTATTGTGGTTGCGGCTAATCATTTTTTTCATGTATGTTATATTTATTGATGCCTCTTCTGCTTATCCCTTTAATATAGTTGCTAAATTATTCTATCATAATATATGGTCAAGTATTTTGATATTCTAAATGGCATTATGAGTGATAGAGAGGCATGATTTACTAGTTAATTTTAGACTACCTTATTCAATATGATGAGTATAGAATTACAATTTTTCACTACCAATCACCTATAAATTAATGGCCAAACCAAGAGAATAAATCACTTACTTGTGTAGTATTTAAGGCATTATATTTTGGCAAATTAGAAAAACTAGTTGGAATTACTTAAATATGCTTAATTTTGATATAACATACACTAATCTTTATACACTAAACTTGTATTGGGACATAAACGCAACACTTTTGTTGAAGGTGATAAGTAGAATACTAGTGGAAAAGGTCTAATAACATATTAGTATGAAAATTCTTAAAGAAATCTAAAACAACCAGAAAGACTACTACCCAAATGAAAAAGTATGCTTGTGGAAAACACAAACATCTTAAGTTCAATACATAAGATAAAGTGTTATTGAAATGGACTTTCCAAATCTGAGAGAAGATTAGTAGTAAGATAATGTATTATGGCTTGATTTATAGGTACAATAATACCTTTGAAATTATAAGTAAAGTGGAAAATGTTGCTTATTGGTTGAAATTAACTAAAAGGTTGAAGGTGCATCTAACTTTTGATGTGGGCTTCTTGAAACCATTGTATGAAAATATAACAGATTTGTGTAGAAGTAAAGGGAAACGAGCTCCTCTGGTTGTTCAAAAATAATTTATTGATGATGTCGAGGAAATTTTAGACCACAAACTTTAGGCAAAATAAGAAAAATTGAAGGATAAACTTCATAGTCATTTAAAAAGGGAAACCAATTTCTAATACTCATGAGAAATAAATACTACTACTTGATAATTGAGGGAATATAATTATAAAAGTTATTGATGAAAATGTTGAGTTCTTCAAGTGGGGAGGTATATTAGGTCCTTAAAGCTAGGATGACATGATTATCAATAGCTCAACATACTATACTTATGAGATAAAAGAATTTGGCATATCTTGGCAATGTGCCTTCACATAACATAGTTAGGTTGTCTTTGGCTAAGGATTAGGAGATGCTTAAGGTGTTTTAAATTCAATTGTCTAGTATTACCAAGGGCCAAACAACTTTAGCAAAAGGCTTATGCAGACTTAATGTATGATTGGTAGAGTAGGTTATGTAGGTGGCACAAGGAGATGCCTTGCCTAAACAAATATGGGCAATTATTAGCCTGGATGTTTGTTGACATGTTCTAAGGCAAGGTTGACATATATCTGAGGCCTTAATATGCAATTATTATTGCTTGGAGACAAATAAATGTTATTCACCTAGCAATTGGAGATGTCAATAGTCCATGTAATAATAATCTGCCATGTGATCATATTAATAATTATGAAGTATAACTGTCCTTGCATTATAACCATATATTCTATTCATGCTTATTTCTACCACCAAATTAGCAAATTTTTTAAAGTAAAATAATGATTTGTTGTTTTAACCAAATAGCACACATTTAGAAAATGAGGCAGGTTATCATCCAACCTCTATACATACGGCGTATGTGCTACGACACGACTTACACATTGCCCTATATAACTCTATTGTTACTATTTTTTAGTAGGTATTTTGATAGTTTCAAGTCCTATAATGCAATCAAATTTGTCCACACAGTTTTTATCCTCATGTTTAGTCAATCACATGACATCAACAAGATTATAAAGAAGCTAAAAAACATTATTCATCATTATATTCAAGAAAAAAATTTGTAGGATTCAAATTTCAATTTTAACAATATAATCAACTTTAGAGATCAATATGTCCTTCAATTCACAATAAAAATATTCAAATTATATATAAAATTAAAGCTCTACATGCCTACTAGCTATCTACATATACAAAAAAAATTCACATAGAAATTCAAACATATAAATAGACATTTTCAGCAAAAAATTACTTTTCGAATGTAAAACCTAGAATTGTAAAATATGCAAATTAGTTCATGAATTCTTGCACAAGATTAAATCGATAATGAAAATATTATTAATAATCAAAATATAAGTATTTCATACTCTAATATCAATGAAATTAAAATTAACTTATAATTTAGGGTGATGAAAATGATCCAAAATTTAATTTTTCACATCCTATTTACACTTTCTTTTGTAGAGTTCTTTTCTTACATTCTGTACCATTTGTTAACATATATCTTCCCTCTATTTTTTCTGTGTACTTTATTTGAAAAATATATATTATGTAACTTATCTTTATGGAAGTTATTTAACACACAACAACTAGCTAATATTTTCTTTTAATAAACACATGTAGACTATGTCAGTCATTCTAGATAAACTTCTTTGCAAATACTGAGCTTCATATTCCTTTCAATATCACGCTCATTAAATGTAAGTGGAATATATTAAATTATTATCCAGATTTACTCATAATGAGTGACTCAATCCAAAAATATTTTCTTTGAGTAATTAACACAATTAAGGAAGATAACTTCTTATGAGAGTAAATTTATCTTTCATATCATCTTTGCAAAATATGAAAAACATGGGTGACCATTTGATATTACATTTGTTCTCTAACGTAAAAGATATAATTCTTTGCAACCTAGTGATTTTAGGTGTCAGTGTTTGTGATAATTTTTCACTTGTGATCATTACTCCAACCAATAACTCAAGCCCAAGAATCCAAATCAATTTTCATAAATCTGTGAGTTAACATTTATCACAATTTAACATGATAAGTGTCGAATTAAGCTATAAATTATTTATTCTTATTGTCTGCTATTTGAGTTAAGAGAGAAAAGTTATCGATTTCAGTAATAAAGTACAAAAGTATAAACCTTTATCAATTAGTGTTGCTCAATAGCTTAAGTTTTAAATTGAAAAATTGTTTTGCACGATTTAACATTCAAATCAAGTATTTAAAATCATGAATATAACCAAGCGGTAAATGAAAATATTTGTTTTCCGAATAAAAATGACTTCCATTGAGGATTAAATCAAATGCAAATTATCATATCAAATTGATTTGATTCACTTGACTCCCCATCAATAATGCAAACTTGTTGGAGAGGCAAAGAAAAAAAGAAAAAAAAAAAAGGCACATTGACGTACAGGTATATTGTAAATGAACGGCAAAACGAAGGAAATAAACTTGCAACACACAGCATTAACTTTTCTGTTGTCATAACTCATCTCCTCTTCTCATTTTCACACACGCTTTTCCTATTTGTCTGCGGCACAAACGTATGCCTAAAGGCCATGCGCCAATCGCTAGAGTCCCATCTCATGCAAACAATCTAAATAGAAACCATCCGTCACCGTAGCATCGTCCACGCCGTTTTTAAAATCCTATTTCAGAGGTCAGACCCGCCGGGTCATCGTATCACGGTCCGAAATAGAGAGCCCAATTAATTAATTATTAAAAAAAACAAAAGGGGCAAGAAAAGAGACGACTTGTTAAGCGGTGTGTCTTCAAGTGTCGTGCATGCATTTTATGCATCTGTTGCTTTGCATGCATTCTCTCTCCTCTCCCTCTCTCTCTCTAAACCCCACACACACATTTATATGCATACACATCTCATCTCGACTCTGTCTATACATATATAGAGAGATAGAGAAGGACACGGCTGCTTCTTTGTCGTTTGATCTAGCAGCAGCAGTATCGCCGTTACGCATCTGAACTACTGTTGTTTTCGTCGACTTTGACTCGTCTCTTCTCTACTTTCTGCTACTTGGACCACACTGTTAATATCAGTGTTGTTGTTGTTATTATGAAGGTACGGCAAAATTTGGAGATTGATTGGTTAATTAGTTGATTAATTAATTGTTTTGGGATTTTAATGCAACATTGAATTATTTGTGCTGTTAACTTTTGAATGTTGTTGTGTGTGCGTGTGCATGGGAGTGAGGGGAAATTTTGTATGGATCTATAATGGGTTTTTGGTTATAAAGGATTTAGGGATTTGATTTGGGATTTTGTATGGTTGGAAGGATTAATTTTTGGATATTTGAATGGGGTCGAAGATTTGCATGAATGCGTCGTGTGGAACCACTACGACCCGTGAATGGAAGAGAGGCTGGTCTTTGCGATCTGGTGGATATGCTCATCTGTGCTATACTTGCGGGTAATTCTCCGTTTTTTGGTTCTATTATTAGCCTTTTTCTTGCTATAAATTTCATTTTTTTATTTTTTTTAAGTTTATTTAATGCTGTTAGGGCATTTTAGGAATATGATTTGATTTGCGATTTCTATGGATTCGTATTTGCAGATTTTTTGTGGATTGGGTTTGGACTAGATTATGGTAATGTATCATGTCGTATAATTACAACCATTAAAAAAAATTAATGATATTATTATGGTTAATACAACAATAATGATGCTGTGTACCACATCCCCAATACGCAAACAAACCAGCTCCTACTTATTTTTATGATAACATTTTACCTTTTAATGTCTATGTCCCTGGAATTGTTATAGAACTTTTATAAAGCAAATCAAATTGGATTTGACCATAATGTTTTTGGACAATTAAACAATGATTAAGTTAGTTAATAATATTGACTAGGTGATTAGAGTTGACAACAGACTTATTTACTGGGAAAAGGATGGTACAATGTATGCGGGTCTGGACTCTGTAACATGTGTCTGAAAAATGGTTATTTTGGATTTACATCTTGCTTGATCTTTTTTGCAATACTGTTAATCACCTAATTCTGTCATTATGTATAATGTATTATATTGCAAGTGGATTTCTTTTGGTATTTATGTGTGTAAGGATTTACTTTCCTGAACAAACTATTAGAGCATGTACCAATATTTGAGTAAGAAATAACCTCACTGGCAGCATTGCATACATGTCAGTAGCTAAGAGTTGAAATTGTCTTTTTGTCTTTATTTCAAGCATTTTCATGCTGTAGTGCTGGTTTTCTTTTTATGAACTTCTGGACTGCTTTAAGCTGTATAATCATCTGTTTTGGGATTTTATTATGCTTGGTGCAATTATGAGATAATTTGTTAGTTTTTCTCAAAATTTTAACTTCTTCTCAAATAATAGATGTACTTTGAGACACTTTACCTGAAACTAACTTTCATTTTCTATTCATTATTTTTATTTCCTTGGATATTCTTTTTATTGTATTAATTTTCTACTTACCCTGCTTAATTTACTTGACCTTATACTGTAGTTCTGCATATGAGAATTCAGTTTATTGTGATACATTCCACTTAAAGGAATCTGGTTGGAGGGAATGTTATATATGTAACAAGGTAATCCAATTATCTAGTTGATTTTATTTTGTGTAGTTCCTTTCATTCTGTTGTCCTAAAAGAAAGAGAAGTCTAATTGAACTTGACATGGCAGCGCCTCCACTGTGGATGCATAGCCTCTAAGTCTTTACTTGAACTTTTGGATTATGGGGGTGTTGGATGTACTAGCTGTGCAAAGAGTACTCTACTTCACTCGGTAAGATGAATTGCTCTTGGCATTTCTAATTGTCAGAATAGTATGTTTGTACAATGTGTTGCTTGGGTTTTTATTTTCTAGTGCTTTAGGTCATACTGTCATAATATAGAGTGGAACGCTGTTCTAGGTGGATTACATGTTATACACAATGTCAAATAGATTGTAAGCATTATATTTTTAGTTACGTTTTGCGTAAGGCTTTTGTTGTGCTATTCTAAATCATATAGGTTCAAGATTAATTATTGCCTGTATAGAGTTATTATGATCATGGAAAAGAGCTTAGTTCTAAAAACTTGGATATATATATATATATATATATATATATA
>CATIWR010253152.1:0-18255 GCA_949677035.1 Omphalea diandra
TAAATAAATTATATAATATTATAATAATATTATAATATAAATAAATTTATATAATATATATTGTAATAATATTAAATATTATATTATCATATTCTAATATAATAAATAATATTAATAGAATAAATAGAATAATATTAAATATTAATAGAATGATATATTCTAATAGAATAGAAATTATAATATAATAAATAATAAATTAGAATATAATAATAATAATATTATTATTATTATATAATAAATAATAGAATAATATATTCTAATATAAATAATTTAAGAGAGCGTCATTAAATATAATTTTTTTAAAAGAATGAGAGATAATTCTTAAATTTTTTTATAATTATTTTTGTTGAATTAGTATATACAAGGGTATTTTTATTAATTTTTAAATTAACATTTCATTTCATTCTATTGCAAACAAACATAATTAATCTCAAATCATTCTTATCATCTCAAATACAAATATAATTTAACACTTTCTTTCCAAACCAGACTTATTCATTTCATTTCATTAATAACCCTTCTAACCTTTTATCCACCTTCAATCCAAACAAGGACAAAGAGTTACTTCAACTAGTTTCAAGAATTTATATATATATTTTTTCATTTTTTAAGTATGAATTATAAAATCGATGTCTAAAAATAAAAATATTAATGAGTATTTAAATTAATATGAAAAATATATCCTTAAAATCGATGGAGAAGAAATCATAATATTGTTAACGTTATTTGATAAAAATTATAGTATCATTTACGTTACTATATTATAATTAATAATTCACCGTTAAATTATATAAAAGTTATTATTTATCATTAGATTAACAGGTTATAATCAATAAAATAAAAAATAGTTATATTAAATTAATATGTTATTACTTAATGTTATTGAACTATATTATTAAATTCGTTACTGTAGAATTCACCCAAATATTATATTTTTATTTTGAAAAAAACAAACACTATAATATCCTCACCGTTCCACTTGAAAAAAAATGGTTAGGTACATTCAATCGCTAAACGTTGAATTCTGTTGGATTTTTCAGTCGATTATAGCCTTATAGGTGAATTATTATATTCAAGATTTTGAAACATGATTGAATCCACAATTCGAATAAATAAGTTATCACTCAGGAATGGAACAAGATAGTCATATAGAGGTCCTTCAACATATGAATTAATGATTATTAAGTCCATTTATTCTTAATGAATTTTTTATTCAATAACAACAAAGTTATTCTCAAATCTAAAAGGTTTCAAGTTTTTTTAAATCGAATCCAAAAAAAAAAATTATTCAATCTTATCTATTCATTTGAAAATTATATGTTACAATAGATATCATGAAATACAACAAATAAAATACATAATTAAATTTGAACATTTTATTTTAAATTAATGAATAATAATATCACCATTCATACTTTGAAATTTTCAGAGGATCTTAATAGGAGCAAAGTGTGATCTAGCCTTATTTAGTAAGATAAAAATCAAATTAATCCATCCACTTTGGACCGATGGTACAAGCACTTAACGCTGCGAAAGGTGGTTCTCTAACCAAGATACAATAGAGGAGCGGCAGGATAATACAATAGTGAAAATAGTTAAATATGCTTTTCTTGGGTCACATTTATCGCCAGTTTTATTTTTTATTTTTTCCCAATACCATTTGATTATTTTATAGATTATTACCCTACTTAATTATGATTGAGATAAGAATATTCCTGAATTTTGGTAATATTAGTAGTTTTTTTTGAGGAGTGTAACCAAGTTAATAACAGACTTGCAAACATTATCAATTTAACTGTATGCAATTATTTTTGCTGTGTCTATGTCCTAACACTATAAGATATTCAATGTAATGCAATATGTGTCATTATATTGTCAATCAGGATAGTTTTGTATTTTTATAAAAAAAATCATATGTTTTTTTTTCCATCCACATATATATATATATATATATGTTTCGTCCATATTTGTTTTTATCTAAAGCAACGAGCAAAGATTAATCATTCATCTTGATTTTTGTCATTAAGGTAGGATGTTAAACTTTTTTACTTTTTAATTTGCAAAAATATTAAAAATTGATTAAATAACACAGAATAATAATTATTATTGATAGATTATTTAACAAATGCAGTTCAAATAATGATGCAATTCAAAGTTTTCACGAATAATTCTATTTTTATATGGAAAAAAGTTAAATATATCCTTTGAATATATTTAACAAAAATAATTTATTTATTTATTAATATTTTAATTTTACTGCTATTATTTATGGTGAATTTATTTTTCTTTTATTTTTAATAAAATCGCTATAACTTTGCTAATTAATATTTACTATATATTTTTTTAAAAAAAAAACTTAATGTCTGGTTAAATATTACTTTCAATATTTATTTTTCAAATTTAAATTAGTATATACAGACATAATTTATCTTTATTCATAGTTTTATGTACAAACAGCTCTAACTAATAATAATTTTATCAAACACTTAATATCAATTAACTATCACCAATCAATAATAACAATTAAAGAAAACCAACAAACAATTAGTTTTGAAATATGTTATGATCATCGGAAAATGGGAGTACTAAGCACACGAGCATTTTTATTGATAAAGACGATAGTTATAGCCTAAAAGGAACAAATATTAGTGATATTTGTTTCTCTAAACCGATGAAAGATTGAACTTTTGAACTCTAATGAACTGAATTTTTTAAATAAAGACTAAATTGTAAAAAGAACATAAAGATTTAGTGATAAAAACCAGGAAAGCTTATTTTGTAGTGATCTAATTGAAATTATATTTTGAAGTTTAATGATCAATATTAACTCTTCTTACTCGATCTTTTACTCATGAGAATATACTAAAGATTAAATGTACAAAAAAAAATTAATAGTCTTTAATTAATTACACGTTTAATTGGACTTAATTAATACCACCCCTGCCATGCCATGACATTCTTTTGATTCTGAAAATGTGGTCACAAGTAGACTTTTTTCCGATGCCATGTTGCTTCGAGTGAATTCAAATCATGGTGGTACCAACCAAATAGCCAAAATCAAGGTTTCCAAAAAGCCCCTGCAGTTGTGTCATAGCCAAGTGCAACGAGACGAGCATAATTGGCAAGGGTATGGCTTATCTTATTCTTTAGTTTTCATTGACATCCATCAAATCTTCATGATTAAAAGAGGACATATAATGATCAATCGCACAGTTCTGTATCTATTATTATGATGTGAATTTTCACCAATTAAGTAAAAATTATCAAATAGAGAAGATTATCTTCTATTGTATAATTAAAAGAATAGAAAAAAGAGTTAGCACAACTTGTAAGAAAAAAAAGGGAATCATATTCTAACTAAATGGAGAGTATATATGCTAACACTTTTTAAAACATTATTTTTATATTTGTTTTTCACTTTTTTTATTTAATTTAATTAATTTTTATATTCATTTTATTTATTTCTACAAGCATAAAATACGAATTAAAATAATCAAACATAATCCTAATAATAACAATATTATATTTGACATTTATTTTTAAAATATATACTTTCAGAAATAGCTATTAATTTTATGTATAATCTTTATTTAGAATTTTATATTTTATTTGTTCAAATTCAATAATTATAAAAAAAAAATTACCCAATTGTGAAGCAAAGACTATTTACTTCACTGTTTGCGAAACTAACTATTTTTCAAAATAACAATTGAAGGAAAAAGTATAATTTTGAAGAAATTAAAAATAGTTGGTTTTGGATCGCAGTCCATTTAGCTATTTTAATGGGCCAGAAGGAAGTCTGTGTTAGTGATCTTTATGGCCTCTACACTCTTTAGCAATACCTATATTGTAGGCTGAGATTTATGTTGCAACATAAATTTAGGTTGATTCGTACAATTTCATTTAAATGTCACACATATTATTTTTTTAAAAAAAAAATAGAAATATATTTATATTGATATTGAACTACATGTATATTGATTTTAGCTACATGTGTATTGTTGTTAAACTGTATATACATTGAAATTCATAAAATAAATTAATGAAAAGTACATTAGTTTTCAAGTGATATTTTACCAATAATATAAAAAATTCTAAAAAATTTTGTTGATAAACATTGTTATTGTATGTTCATTGGTCTATTAATTTTGAAATACATTATTTTTTAATTATATGTACATTAGTTTTAAACTGCATGTACATTAGTTTTGAATTACATATATATTGATATTGAACTATATGTACATTGATCCTTAATTGCATGTGCATTGAAATTCATAAAATAAATTAATGAAAAGTATATTAATTTTGAACTAGTATTCTAGCAACAATGTAACAAATTTTAAAAACTTTGTGGATATACATTGATCTTGTATGTATATTGGTATATTAGTTTTGAACTGTATGTACAATTGTTTTGAACTTTATGTACATTGTAATTGAACTTCATATATATTGGTATTGAACTGCATGTATATTAAAATTGATAAAATAGATCAATGAAAGGAACTGAATTCAAAACTAATTGACCAATGTACATACAATAATAATGTATGTTAACAAAGTTTTTAGAACTTGTTGCATTACTCATAGGTCTTTTCATTAATTTATTCATGGACAATGAAAGGAATTTATTACATTTTGGTGTTAAATTGTATGTATATTGAAATTCATAAAATAAATCAATGAAAGAAACTACGAGTTCAAAACTAATTGAACAATGTACATGTAACACCAATGTATATCAACAAAACTTTTTAGAATTTGTTACATTATTCATAGTTCCTTTTATTGATCTATTTATGAATTTCGATATACATATAATTCAACACTAATATCATGCAGATCAATATCAGTGTATATGCAGTAGAATACCAAATGTATATACAGTTAATTGCATATGTACGTAAGTCACATGTGTGAGATTTAATGAAATAGTGCGCTTTGACAATACGTATATCATGGACCCAAGTCTATATTGCAACATGAACTTCGGTTAATACGCACCATTTCATTTAAAGTGTCACACATGTCATCCATTTTTTTAAAAAAAAACATAACTTCATATAAATTGGTGTTAAACTGCATGCACATTAGTGTTGAACTACATATATATTAAAATTCATAAAATAGATTAATGAAAAGTACATTAGTTTTCAATCGATACTCTACCAACAATATAAAAAATTTTAAAAAACTTTATTGATATACATCATTTTTGCATGTACATTGGATGCAAATATCTAAGGTCAGCCCAAAGATCTACTTCAAATTCAAGACTAATCACAAATGGAAGGCTTAAAAAGTTCAAAGAAGCAATCAGATTATTTATACAACAAACAATAACCATTAGGATAATCCAAGAATAACAAAGGAAGTAAGAAACTCAATTACTTAGAGATGACAACAGGAAGCCTTTAACTTTGATACGATACGAACCAAGTTATGGACAAGATCAAGGTTACAAAAAATAGAAGGTACTAGCAAAGAATTCTCCTTCGAAAGGAGAAAGAAATCACAAAAATTTCAAAACCTGTCATATTTAGAAACTGTCATATTTGAACTTGTCTCATTTAGACTTGCCATATTTGAAGTTATCATATTTGAACCTGTCTTATTTGGACTTACCTTATTTAGACAATCTTCTTCATAAGGGCAAAATGGTCATTTATGTGCTTCCATTCATGTATGAAACCTCAAAATGAAATCAAGGAGTCAAACTCTATAAATCGGGAAAATTTGCACAAAAATGTTTTAGAAGGTTCCAAAAAGGTTTTAAAATATTCTAAGAAACTTTCAAAAATATTCCAAGTATCTTTGGTGAAAGAATAAAAGTCCTAAACAGAAACTAATGGAGAGATGACACAAATGGAAGAAAAGTCAAGTCAAAATATCTTTTCAAGATTGACAAAATTTTAACATATCATTTTCTTCATTTTCTAATTAGGAACTTATGTTATTTTCTTATATAAGAAATTTCTTTTATAATTAGGCAGATATATTGTATCTTTTAGTTTTTTTTCTTATTTAGTTTAAGAGAATCTTTTTTCCTATTTAGTTTAAAAGAGTCTTTTTTTTCTAAATAGATTAGATAGATTGCAAAGACTAATTTGGAAGTAATTCTTAGAGTTTTCTAGAATATTTGTAAAGGCTATAAATAGCCTTTCTTGTTCATCAATGAATGAATGAATTGAAGAATATTTCTTTGAGCAAAATTGTTTGCGAGAGTTAATTCTCTTCTTAAGTTCTTTATAGGACTTGGTGAAATTGCTAAGTGAGTTCTTAATAATTTCATAAACTCATTTAATCTAAGTCTTAAATTTCTTAGTTAATTTAAGGTTTGGATTAACACCTTTTGAATTTTTATAATTCAGGTTGTTAGAAACAAATTTTCTAGAGGTCTAATTGGGATTTGAGAGTTTATCTTGTTTGATCTTTGAATTAAAACTTGAGACTTGCGCTACATACGAATCAAAATCCAAAAATCAACCTCATTCGTATTAAACTTGATTCATTAGAGCCTAACATATGGAGAGGCCCATGACCATTGTTATTTAGCCAAGACACCATTTGGAGGTCCAATTCGACCAAGCATGAAAAAACTTTCTCATTAGGTTGAATTCCTCTCTTAAACCAATTATAAATTTTTGTATTTACTTATGTAAAAACCTTCTTTTATAATTAGGAAGATATTTATTGTATTTTTTAGTTATCTCCTATTTAGTTTAGGTGTATCATTTTTCCTAAATAGATTAAGAAAATTTCAAAGACTATTTGAAAAGTAATTCTTAGGGTTTCTAGAAGTTTTGTAAAGGCTATAAAAGCCCTTCTTATTCAACCAAATCAATCATTGAAAAATATTTTTTTTAGTAAATTACTTGTGAGAGTTAATTCTCTTATTGAGTTCTAATAGGACTTGGTAAGATTGTTAAGTGAGTTCTTAATAATTTCACAAACTCATTTAATCTATGTCTTAAAATACTTAGTTAATTTAAGATTGAGATTAACACCTCTTAAATCTTTATAATTTAGATTGCTAGAAACAAGTTTTTTAGAGGTCTAATAGGAATTTTAGAGTTTATTTTGTTTGATCTTTGAATTACTGATTGAGACTTGTATACTACATACAAATAAGGATCCAAAATTCAATCTCGGTCGTATCAACATTGGTCTATTAGTTTGGAAATGTATTATTTTTTAACTGCATATGTATTAGTTTTGAACTGCATATACATTAGTATTGAACTGTTGTACATTAGTTTTTAACTACATATATATTGAAATTCATAAAATAAATTAATGAAAAACATATTAATTGTAAATTGGTACTCTAGTAATAATGTAGCAAATTCTAAAAAACTTTAATTCTAAATAGATTAACGAGTAGTACATTAATCTTGAATTGGTGCTCTAGCAATAATGTAACAAATTCTAAAAAACTTTTGTTGATATACATTGTTCATGCATGTACATTGATATATTAGTTTTGAACTACATGTATATTAATTTTATAATGTATATACATTAGAATTGAATTACATGTACATTGATCCATAACTGCACATACATCAAAATCTAAAAAAATATATTAATGAAAAGTAAATCAATTTTGAATGAGTACTCTAATAATAATGTAACAAATTCTAAAAAACTTTATTGATATCTATTGTCCATGTATATACATTGGTCAATTAGTTTTGAATTCATAGTTCTTTTCATTGATTTATTCATAAATTTTAATGTACATACAGTGCAATACCAATGTACATGCAGATCAATATCAATATACAAATAATTAATGTACATAAGTCGCACATTTGAGATTTAATGAAATTTTATGTTTTGATCCTGAGAACATGAAGTAATATGAACTTAGGTTCATGATATAATTTACAGTGTTTTGATCACGGGCGCATTAAATAATATGAACCTGGTCTAGGATATAACTTGCACTCTTTAGTCCCTGACTTCGTGGATCAAGTAAATGATACAACTATTTCCGTATGATCCCGGCCCACTCAACTTTGTTTTTTGATTTAACTGGTGCAAATATTTTATATTTTTCTGATTGGTCTCACTCAAGAAGAAAAGTTGACGTGATGCCTGTTAGAATTGTATTATAGGAACTTGATCCATTTTGTACGTAAATTAGTTGGAATTAAAGATCAGAAGAATATAACGATTGTTAACCACAAGCTAGTGAATCTTAATTTATCATTAAAAATGTTGTAGGCTGCTTATGATGAGTTGAAAAGTGCTCCAATGGACTTAAATATATATTTAATCATTACTATAAAACGCATTGTATTAAATCCTCCTCAGTCCATTGATTCCTCTTTTGAACTTATCCATAGTTTAGTGATTAACCCATGCACTTAACTAAAAACAAGTAGCCAGTTCAAATGCATTTATATTGCTGTCCAATCTGAGGCATTATTAGTGATCAACAGATTCCAATTAACTTCAAATTAAGATTAAGACAAGGAAATGCAAGTGGAAATTTTCTACTGATTTCTTTTATTTTCCATTTTGTGTTTGTGAAGGAAAGTCGTCGACTATTTGTCGTACAGAATGGAAGACACATAGCTGACCTCTGCTTTTGTCAGCTGGAAACCTGTTGATAGTGGAATTTTTTTATCACTCTCTGTTTGGTAGCAGATACGGTAATGGAGATTTTTTGCTCAATTTATTTTGTACACATGTTATGTTTCTTTCATATAATAGTAATGATAACGCAATCTCAGGGGCAGATATGTGTTTGGTTTCATGTTGTTAAGTTCTTTAGCATGCTGATGTCTCTCATCATACTATGCTAAGTATAAAACCTGAAGACCTTTTTGAAATACTCCTATCGACATGTAATAAGAACAAAGTTGAAATTGAGAGGATGCCAAAATTTAATTGGTGTTTTAATATAGTAGTAGATGATATTCTATGTAAGAGTGTACATTAGTTTTAGAATTTTATTATCACGAATTGGGATGGATTGAGTTTTGTAAAATTTGAATTTGACCTGACATAATTCATTATTGAACTTAACTTGAATTAGGATAGTGAATAAGGTTGGATTGTAAGTACTTAAAATTTTTTAAGAAATATTTTTTAAAATTTTTCTTTTTATATATATATATGATGTAAATAAATTAAAAAATTAAGTATTAACTATAAAAAGTAAAAATATATATTATATTTAATCGGGTGGAATTTTTCAAAACTTATATCTATACTTGCACTCAACTTAAATTTTTATATTCAAAATTTGATTTGATTTGATTATTTAAATGGATAGGATAATATCCATTCGGAGTACTTATAAAGCCCGATCAAATACTCATCCTTAGATTGAAGTGTGAAATTTAGTGAATCTTACGTTGAAAGCATGAGATTTTAATATAGGATTTATTTGGACTTGGATACATCCATCTTAATGTTTAGTTTTTGCAGTGTGGTCCTCTTAAAATTTATTGTTATTCATATTAGAATTAAATTAGATTTGAACGATGAAAATTAGATTCATATAATAATTAGAATTAAATTAACTACAAAAAATTATAAACTTTATATGATATATTTGGATAATATGAAAATTTAAAACTTTTTCTGTTCAAAATTTATATGATATTTCAGTGATTCAATACTTATATTATATTCAACTGATAAATCTTATTTTTAAAATAATCTCAAAATATGAAATTTAAAAGAAAGTGAAAATTTATACTAGTTTATAAAATTGCACATGCTTCCTTTGATAATATTGAAAAGTTATTGCATAAGAATGAACGAAATATTAAGATAATTCCACACTCTTGGGCCTTCCTCATTAGAAAAGAAGAAAAATTGTTTCCCCATTAAAAAAAAAAAAAAAAAAAAAAAAGAAAGAAGTGCAGGCTTATATCATCAAGTTAAACCAAAAAAGAAGTTACATTCATGGCGTCGCTAGTGGACTAGACAATTCTTTATAAGACCATGAGCCTTAGATCAGTAGCCCCTTAATAGGCCGTCTCTTAATACAACCTCAAAATCCGGAAATGCTACAGCCCAATTCCGAATCTAAATAGCTCTGATGGTGGTAGTGTTGGTTGAGGCAGTGATGATGATGGCGGAGGTGAAGCTGTCTTCCTTTTCGATGCGCCTCAAATTCTCTGGTTTTATATCTTTTCCCCTTCCAAATTTCCCTGTTACTTCTTCAGTTTATACTTGGCATCTCCATGCAATAGTGATTACGGCCAGGATATTAGTAGTAAGTGGAAAAGTAATACACTTGGTCTGTTGATTGTGTATTTCTCCGAGATTCAAATACAAACTCCTATAATCGCCTCTATGTAAGTACGGTGGGGTAGTTTCAGATGTATGGGTACAATGCCCACAATGTTCATTGACGGAGTGTAAAATAATCTTGCCTCCATCCATTTATGTCTAAAAAAATAAATTGTGCCAGATGTATGAATTTATCTACTCGATAATCAATAATCATTATTGGTCAGAAAAAAAAAAAAAACAGCTTTTCTACTCATAAAACATATGTATAAATCAAAACTTAGTGGGCTGGTGGTACAAAAAGAAAAGATATAATCAATTGACTATCTAAAAATTACTAGATATGGATTGATCTAATGTGAGAGACGAAGTTCCTGTCGCTGATATTGAAGATAGATCAGACATTGTAGTAATTCTACCCATAGAGTGTGGAACTGTTGATGGTTGTGGAAGGTTAACTGACTTGCTACCAAGCATGAGAACAACGGTTGACATGGTGGGTCTTTCTGTAGGATCATCTTGAACACATAACAAGGCAATGTGGATCCATCTCAAGGCCTCACTTATAGGACAAGAGTCAAGTATAGTTGGGTCTATGAAATCCTCGCCTTTGCCTTCATTCCAGAGCTTCCAGGCCTATTCATGATCGTATTGAGAAGTTAACTATCATAGGGAAAATAGAATGTTTTACTAGCTCAAACAAAAAATGTGAAATGATAAGATATTTCTTCCTACATGTAATAGAAGACTAGGGGCATGCTCTTGGTTGTAGAAGCCCCTGTTCTTTTTACCACTTAAGATCTCTAGCATTAGGATTCCGAAGCTGTAGACATCTGATTTTATTGAAATTAGTCCCTCCAGTGCATATTCTGGAGCCATGTATCCACTGTTCATCCAAAGAAAATATTTTTCTTTAAAGATGGAATGGTACCAAACAGTGTGATCGACATTTCACTAGTTATTGGAATGGATACAGAGGAAAAGACTTACTATGTGCCAACAACTCTGTCAGTGTTGGCTTCAATTTGATTGCCACCAAAAATTCTTGCAGTGCCAAAATCTGATATTTTCGGGTTCATCTCATCATCCAACAAAACATTGCTTGCTTTTAGATCCCGATGGATGATTTTGAGCCGAGAGTCCTCGTGTAGATATAGAAGGCCCCTTGCAGTTCCAGTTATAATGTTTGCTCGCTTTGCCCAGTCGAGTTCCTTGCTTCTTTTTGGATCTGTCTTCATAGAAGTGAGGAGGCATGAAGTAAATCCATCGGCGGATATTTCACTTGTTGCAATTAGATAAGCGAGAAGAGAATAACTTTACACTAGCAATTACACAACCAGAAACTTCGAAAAATTTAAGTTAGGGAGCTAACCGAACAGGAATGCATCAAGGCTAGTGTTGGCCAGGTACTCATAAATAAGAAGCTTTTCATCTCCTTCCACGCAGTATCCCAATAGTCTCACAAGATTTTTGTGTTGAAGTTTGACAATTACCATCACTTCATTCCTGAACTCATCAAGACCTTGCTTTGATGTCATGGAAAGCCTTTTGACTGCTATTTCTTCTCCATTAGGCAGCTTCCCCTGAACATATAATGTCAAACTTCATTCATCAAACAAAGTATACACATATCAATCTAAAGTCTAAACAAAGGAAGTAAGCACCTCTACATTGTGGGATTGAGGTTCAGCCATTTCAATGGATTTGAAGTCATATAACACAAATATATATATATATATATATATATATATATATATATATATATATATATATATATATATAATGATAATATGACATGAAATGGATGAACTTAACATTTCTTTTTTCTCATGGGCAATGTCTCTCTAACCTTGTAAACTGGGCCAAAACCTCCTTCTCCAAGCTTATTTGCAGAAGAAAAATTGTTTGTAGCTCCTCTAACTGTGGTCAATTTGAAGTAATGCATTTCTCCATTATTATCATCATTGCTTAAATGCATCTCCCTATCCATCAATTGCTTGTGATTTGAGCCTTCCAAATTATGTAGTAGAATTACTTGGCTTGTTTCCCTGTCTAAGTAACAAGTTAAATTTTAAAAATTAGTGGCAATTCAACAATGCAAATTCTACTTTGTGCAGGTTAAAGCATATCAACCTTTATGTCTTCTTCTCTTAGTGCGGTAGCATGAATAGTACCAGAAACCCAAGAGAGCTCCAATTACCACAGCTGATGATACAGCAACACTGACTGCAATTATTGTGGTATTGCTTCCTCCTTTTCCTTCATCTATCATATAATAATTTTGCCATTAGCAAATAAATATAAAAATGCTTGTCTATAAAAAACAGAAAAAACAGTCAACTTGGTCTTATAAAAATAGTGAATCATGTAATCGGTACCCAGTCAAATAATAACCTAAAATCAAAGAGAACAAACATTTCTAACCTACTTAGCTCACCTAACCTAATTGATCAAAGAGAACAAACTTTTCTCATCTACTTAGCCCACCATTCAACCATAAAAGTTTGACATATTTTAAGGGAATAATTAAATAATCTGCTAAAAAACAAGTATTCGCAGTAATCATATTCAACTCACCATTATCAGGCACTGGTGAAGGTGCCGTTGATGGTTGTTCATAGAATGGGGTTTGCTCATACCTCAAATTGCAACTCGGGGCCAAAATACGCCAACCTATCTTCTCTTGACAACATTGCTTGATAGCATCACTTAATTGCCCTAAACAAGAACTACAGGCATTGCTATTGATATCTCTAGTACACTGCACCAAAGCATATCTTTTCCCTGATCCCTTTGCAGTTGAAGATTCATTTGTCCCAAACATCGTCTCTGTATCAGGAACATAATCTATTAGTGTATATAGTAGCCCTAGAGCGCCGTAGTTTGGTTCATCAGGTGAAGAAGTGTTTTGGACGTTCCACATGAGCAACCTTGGGAAGGTCTGTGCCACCCCGAAGAAGTTAGTATCAGAGTAACGTAACATACACTGATCGTACCAAATGATAGCAGATTTATTAGAGGGGCAGCGTTGTCGGATTTCTTGAATAGCACTACTGACACAGAATTGGCAGGTAGAACTTGAAACATCACCGCGGCAGAGGTAGAGGCCGTAAACTCCAATAGAAGAATCATTGTAGAAGCCGTTGAGGGGGGTCTTGGAAGATAAAGAATTCAAAAGGGTGGTAAGGTTTGATATAAAATTAGCACTGGCAGTATCATTGGTTGCATCTTGACAGACATGGGCGTTGTAAGTCGCTTGGCAGTGGATCAAACTAATAGGTGCAGAGATTATGATTAAGAGAAAAAGAAAGACTGAAGACTTGTGAAGAACAGACATGATTGTCTTGTTATTTGGCTTTGATGGAAAAATGGTAAAATAAAGATTTATGTAATAGGCTTGACCAAAATAAATGCCACGTACAATCGGACTAATGGAAGTTTCTTGTCATTTTTAATAGCAGTCATAGAAGACTCTGTCTTTTTATTTTGGAGTTATTCAGAACTAAATTTTCAAACTTTCACGTATAAGACAAGTTAGTTCCTTCTTTCTTCTATCTGGCATAATGCCATTTGACTCCTTTTCTGCAATGTCTTTTTGAAATTAATTGAAAATGTAGGTGTTATATAAAATTTATTATTCATTATTAAATTATATAAAATTAAATATTATTAAATAAATAAAAATTATTTTTTATTATTAAATTAAATCTCGTTATTTATTTGAGAATATTATTAAATTTGTAAATCCACCAAAAGTCAAATATTAGCTTAACTCACCATCCCGAAAGTGGTGTCCGTTGACACTATTGAACTTTTGAACAGGTCTCAAAGCAGCTAAAATGAAAATAGTCAAATTTGTAGGAACAGTGTCACCATAGTTATATTCAGTTCCCCTTTCTACTGTCTTTTAAGCCCTCAAACAAGCCCAATAAAGTTCACAAATACAACAGATGCTAAAGGGATCAATGATACTCAATTTTACATAATTAAATCTGATGAAGTTATAAGCAACAAACTTGTGGGACACTGGAATATTAGAGATTATCTAGGATAGAGCTCAACTGAAGCCTCATTTGCAGATAAGGGGGTTATTTCACTTTTCGATCGACTTTTCTGTCACTTCTGAAGAATAGCCCTGTTGAGAATATAAATATGATCCATAGCTGCTGTGCATAAAGAATGGTGGTTCTGAGGGTACTGGCAGCGTAAGAGAGTAGCTATTAAGCATGAGAACAACTGAAGCCATGTTTGGTCTATCTGCTACGTTTTCTTGAACACATAACAACCCAATGTGGATGCACCTCATCATTTCATTTCTTGAACCGTCTCTCAAGGTAGGATCTATAATATTTAAACATGTCCCTTCTCTCCAGTTTCTCCAAACCTGCAAGAATTAGTAAATACAAGAGTAAGTTCACTTACCATTACGAGAATATTGCTGTAAGTTCACTTACAATTACGAGAATTTTTCTGTGAAAATTCCTGGGCGGTAGGAAAATATTGCTGTGAAAATTCACTCTTACATAGCTTAGAAGGTCCTCCACATTTTCACCATTACGAAAATCATTCACCAGTCAAAATCTCGAGAAGTAGCAACTCCAAAAGCGAAGACATCTGACTTAACTGTGAGTTTCCATGCATTGCATACTCGGGAGACATATAGCCACTGCACTTCAACAATTCTAAAATCAATTTCATGTCAAATGATTGCAGAGCAAGCAGTGTTAAGGACTGTGGGATACTTACTAGGTGCCCACAATTCTACCTGTATTGCCGTGGGTTTGATCCATTACGAGCAACCTTGCCATTCCAAAATCTGAAATTTTGGGATTCATCTCTGCATCTAACAAGATATTGCTAGCTTTGAGATAACGATGAATTATTCGTAGGCAAGAGTCTTCATGAAGGTAAAGAAGTCCTTGAGCAATTCCTCCTTTTGTTTTGCCTTTTCCAGTCCAAATGATTCCGCTTGTCAAGATCTACTTATTAATCACTTGAATTAATTCAAAGTGAACTCGGCTAGACAGATTTGCAGCATATGCTAATAAAAGAAATTTGTGATACTCATTTTAAATTATGAAGAGTGAATGGCACACTCATGTGTGGATGAAGATCATCTGATACATCCAATTATGAAATAGACTAACTAATATTGACCGGTTTCTAGCACTACTATTTGCCTGCTGCTCCAAAGGCATATAAATCAAGATGTACTCCTCACAAGGGCCTAAGGGTGTTTGGGCTATAATCTAAGGTTATTTGGAAAAAAATAAAAAAAATAATTAGGAGAAACATGTCTTATACGCTGTCGCTAGCGATTAGAAAAAAGCAAATTGAGGGCAAACCTTGTTGTGCACCAAAATACCAACTAACAATAAATTTTGTTGCATGCCAAAACACCAACAAACAAAATTGAGCCCGGGATAGAAACTTTGTTGTTATGCCATTGGAGACACCAATCATTAATCATTCTCTTCCTTCATATATCCCTACTTTTGAATCTCGTTTAGAGAGCAAATTGTGAAACTTGCGGTTAGTTATTGATTTTTTTCTATATTATATTTACACTACCCAATACTTATTAAATCCCAACTTTAATTTTATAAGTGAGTCTATTCCTTTACACGGAAAAAAAATGTTTCTTCTTGTATTTACTTCTTATATCCAACGTTAATAGAATGGAAATCCTTTTTCTTTTTTAGTTTCCTACGGAGACCTCTTTTTACGGAATTAGAGAAGTTAGTGGACTTGAGTGGACAAGGAAGAGAGTAAGTCATTTTAGTTGCATGCTATCTCCGAAATCACTTCTCTAACGACTATGAGTGACAACGCTACTACTATGATTTTTAGTCGAATACTGCTTTTGTTTTTGGTTTTTCCGTTTTCTTTTAAAAAAGCCACATACTTTGTTTTTGATATTTCTCAATTTTGCATAAATTGTTGTGTGTATTGAAATATATAGCAATTCATAAATATATGAAATTATTTTGAGAATATGGAAAATATATTGAGTTATCTAATTTCTTTCAATATGTTTGTCCCTTCGTCTGTTTTATGGATAAAAATTTTGAAAATTCAAATTTTATTTTGTCTATATCCTTAAAGATTAAATGTACTCACATGCATGTTGACAAGTTTTATTTTTTTGTAGAATTGTATAGATATTGGAATACAACAAGTTCTTCTTGTTCAATTATGAAAGTATGCCCGCGTAAATTGATGCTCTATCTCTGCTTCTTGTCTTTGGCTTCTGCACTTTTCATTTTTTCTCAAACAAATCTCAATTAAGTTATCAGCTATTATTTATACCTAGTTATTAATTTTATTTTTTACTTTAGATTTATTTGATTTGATAAAATGAAGGAGAAATGTATGTACAATTGGTAGATCCTAACTCATTGACCCAAATTAATGATGGTGGGGATGAGTGTTAGGGATAATTGATTGTTTTTTTATAATTGTTTAATTTTAGTTTATTTTGTGTTTGACTTTGATTTTAATAATTTTCATGTAGTGCTAATGGAAAATAAAAAAAAGAAAGCAAGACAAAACTATTTTTTCATTCTTTAAGCAGAAAGGTGTAAGAGAATCTTCAACAACTAAAGTACCTTTAGCATTTAGAGTTGATACTCTTATATCTATTACAGAACCTAAATCTCTTATTCAAGTTCATCGTCTTGAATTTGATGATATTGTTCTTGAATGATATTCCGAATAGCATACTCTTATATGGATGCAATCGGTTAATCAACCTGACGAAATCAGACTTACTTATATTAAAATAGGGCCTTTTCAGCCTATCTTGACTTAGTATCCATGGTCTCAATCTAGAAATCAATGTCAACAATTTCGACAATATTGGTTCAAGCAATTCCCTTGGATAGAATACTCTCCTACAAAAGATGTTTTATTTTTCTTTCCATCTTTTTTGTTTGAAAATGATAAACCTTTGCATCATACATTTACTATTGATAGTTTTAGGAGTTGGAAAGGGGTGAATGAAGGGACAAGGTGTGCCTTATTGATGCATGTAAGCCTACGTCCCAACATAATAATGTTGCAAAAGCTATTGAGACATTGATGAATGTAACTCAACATATAGATAAGATCTTACATGCACAGAGTTTGATAGAAATAAAGAAAAATTGATTGCATCTCAAAGCAACAATTTATAGCATTTGTTGGCTTATATTACAAGGATGTGCATTAAGGGGTCATGATATAAGTAGTTTCGGATAATCGTGGCAATTTCATAAAGTAATAAAGCTTATAGGAAGTTTGAATGTTGAAATTGATGATGTTGTGTTAAAGAAAGCTCTTGGGAATGAAAGATATACTTCACTTCTTGTCCAATTTACATATTCTAGCTAATGAAGTGAGGAAAAAAATTCGTATTGAAATTGGAGAAGCCAAATTTTTGTATTTTAGTTGATAAAGCAAAAGATATTTCTAATAAAAAGGAGATGGTTATTGTATTGAGATTTGTTGATGTTGATGGGTTCTTAAGTGACCATTTTTTTTTTTCAATTATGCATGTTTTAGATACCATCACTTCAACACTGAAGAAAGAAATATTTGATAGCCTAACTCAATATGGTTTGCACATCCATGATTGCACAATCAAGAGTATAATGAAGTTGTAACACGCATGGTGCACGAAATGGATTGCAAGCTTTGTTTCTAAGAGATTGTCCATATGCATATTATGTTTATTGTTTTGCTCATCGATTATAATTTGCATTAGTTGCCATTGCAAGAAATGAGGTTTTTTATGGCAATTATTTTCAAAATTGGCGTGCATTGTCAATCTTGTTAGTGCTTCTTCTAAATGGCACACTAAGCTATGATCTACTCAAGCTATTAATAATACCTTAAAAAATTTAAAATTTTTCTCTTTTATCTCAATTTTTATTGAAGAAAGAACTGAAGATAATTATTTAAATATTTATGGTTCTCATATGATAAGGGATAGAATTATATGACACTTTGATATATATA